>BQMZ01000365.1:0-100499 GCA_036984285.1 Chlamydomonas sp. KOR1
TCGCCGATGCAGCGCGTCACCTACAGCATGGGGACAAGCAGCCGGGCAGGTGAGACACAGTGTGTCCCTTTCCCTATTGCCTTACCTGCCAGCAGGTGCCGGTACTCTCACAACAGAGTGCCCATGCCTGCTTGCGCCAAGCGAACAGTTGAAGCCCGACATAATCTTTGGCACTTCATGGGTAGCCTCATGTCCATCCAGCAACCAGCCCGACGGCTCCACGCCTCCACCTCACCTGCAGCCCGGACGCCCCCAACCGCCAGCTGCCGTGCTGCCACGCCACGTGCGCCCCCGCCGCGGCCAGCCGCTCCCGCTCGTCCGGCAGCAGCGCCGTGTGGTCCCTGCTGCCCGCCAGGCCCCGCCGCGACCGGCACAGCACGCCGCGGCAGTCCCCCGCGTTGGCCAGCAGCAGCATGCGCCCAGCCAGCAGCGCCACCAGCGCCGCGCAGCCGGGGTAGGCCGACGCCCCGCGCGACAGGTGCGCGTGGGCGCGCCGCTGCTGTTGCCAGTGCTCGTGGTACTCTGTGAGAGGGGGCGACACGGGGATGAATGGCGTTGATAGCAGGTGCTAGCCTACGTAAAGGGGACAGCGGTGTTTCTGGTGCCCTTGTGTCCCACAGCCGTCAGACAGCCGTCAGACTGGACTACCTGCACATAGCAAATGTGGCATGCACTCCACAAGCGGCCAGTACCACGTCCGACCTCCCACCTGCTTCCAGTGTCAGGAAGACCGAGCGCAGGGCCGCAGCGGCCGCCGCTGCGCCCGAGGCCGACCCCGCCTCATCAGCCGCTGAGTGCTGCTCCGTGCTGAGGCTCTGCGCCAGCAGGCCGGGCAGCCGCCTGGCGCAGAACTCCGCCGCTTCGCTGCCGCGGTGCCCGTCGAACACGGCAGCGGCCGCCAGCAGCGGGCCAGCAGGTGCAGGGGCGGACGCGCCCTCGGGGTCCTGGCTGTGGTGGCTGGTGGAGAGGCCGGGCAGCAGCGGGTGCGGCAGCAGCACGGTGCGGTCCTCCTGGGTGTCCCGGGGCCCAATGGCCTCGAACCAACCTGCCATGGCACAAGTTGCGTGTCGTTGCTTGCCCTGTAGGGTATTATCGGGGCCCGATGGCCTCGGACCATGCTGCGACGGCTCGGGACTTCCGCACACTTTGACATCGAAGGGCTACACGGCAAGGAGATTCCTCGCATGGTGGGTCCGCACGCATCATTGCATGGACCCATCCTCAACTGCATGAGCATCACTCCCGGACCGAACGCACCTGCATTGAAGATGGGCCAGTACTGGCTGCCACCCGCGCCGTTGGCGCCGCTGTGGACGGCGTCCCGCTGCACCGCCTCGCTACCCAGCAAGCATCCCAGCCACCGTGGCAAGACCCCGGGCTGTCCGTTTGCCGCCCCAGCAACAGCAGCTGCGGCCAATGACGCCCTGCACGCCTGCCACCGCCGTAGCTCTTCGTCGGCCGGGTGCAGCAGCAGGAAGGGGTGCATGGACACCCCACTCGGGGCCTGCTGGGGAGCGCAGCCGCCAGGCAGCTGCTGCTGCCCGGCAGCCCCCGAGTCCCCCTCCTGGGCCCCAGAGTGCTTGCCGTCCAGGTCCATGGGCTCCGCCTCCGCACGCACCACCACCGCTGCTCCGTCCGAAGGCTGCAAGGCGGAAGAGGATTTAGGCACACTCTTATGCCTCTTACTTCGAGCTTGTAACTGGTACCTGCTTTGTAGCATGCTCTGTGTCCCCGCAACTGCACCACTACATCGTTCCTTTGCCCTCCGCTTGCTGGGCAGGTACGAGCGTGCAACGAATCCCATGCGGTCCTGTAAGCAAATGGTCCTGTCCACACACCGCTGCTACGAGCTGCCAACTACCTTGCCCCCACACACCATGCCGCACATGCCCCCTTCCTCACCAGCTCCCCGTCGCACTGCTCCTCCATCTGCACCAGCACAGCAGCGAAGGGCCACTCCGCCTTAAGGCTGCTGTCTACCCTGCCCCCAAAGAACCCACGCAGCATATGTGACATCCTCACCAGCTCCTCGCCGCACTGCTCCAGCAGCGCCTCCAGCTCCGCCCGCACCGCTGCGAAAGAGGGCCGCCGCCCGGGGGCGGCGTCCCAGCAGCGGCCCAGCAGCGCAGCCAGGCCGGGCGGGCAGCGGCGCGGCAGCATGGGCCGCAGCCCCTCCGCCGCCACCGCCGCCGCCAGCTCCTGCCGGCCGTAGCCCATCTCCAGCACCGTGTGCACCTCTGGGTTGTCCTGCATGGTTTGCCTAATCTTGTGAGATGGCGCGGCCGCCTTACAGGACAGTTGACCTTTTGTTAGAATCCCCTAATCACCCGCACATCTGGCGTGCTGAGTATGGCTTTGTCCACACGCATGGGTTCCCTACCTTGGTGCAGTCTGAGAAGGGGATGGTACCTGAAAGCCAGGGAAAGACGTACGCTCAGCAGGCGTGCTACTTGCGGGGCAGTCCCCGTGCCCGTATGCACAGAGCGCGTGGCAGGACTCTCGCCTTGAGCATGCAAAAACATTCTCGGCAAGCCTTGTACAGGCTTCTACACAGCTGTCACCAACTTTAGCCATCTAATGGACGGTCACCACGAATCGCTACACGCACACACCATGGGGACCAAAGCCAAGCGGCGTGCCCCTTGTTATGCGCCTTCTGCTCTCGCACTTGCGTCACCCTCCTGTAACCATCTCGGTGGCGGTGCCTTGCTTGAGTAATGCGCAAGGACATGTGCGGTCTAAAAGGCTTCACAAGCCATCATTGTAACCCACCTGTGGCCATCTCATTGAGGGTGACCGCGAAGGCGTACACGTCCGAGGCGCGGCTGTGGGCCGCCGTGCGCATCAGCAGCTCGGGGGCCATGTACTCTAGGGTCCCAACCTTCGCACCAGGGACAGGCACCCGTTGCACGACATGCCCTTGGGCGGGTCCACATGTCGTACTACACCTAGTGCGCAATATCGTCGATGCTGTTGCTGGAGTGCCCGTGCGCTCGGACGCCAGCAAACACACACAGCGGTGCAGCAACGCAGCAAAGCGTGTCTGCACCAATCTAGTGCCTTACACCGCGACCATGCACAACGGCCCCACGCACCATGTGCCGTGCCTGGCAAATACACATATGCCGTGCACTACTCATGCCGCGCATGCACACCCACCATCTGCCGCTTATGGAAGCCCCCTGTCGGCCTGCCAGCCGCCCGGACCGAGTCCGCTGTGTGCCCCCGGCTGTGGCAGCTGCTGCTGCTGCTGCCGGCCCCAACGCCACCCCCGCTGCCGGCGCCCTCCTCCTGCTGCTGTTCCCCCGCCCCCGCCCCGCCGTCCCGCACGGCCAGGCCGAAGTCCGCAATCTGTACGGCACTGGCGGCGCTGTCCAGCGCCAGCAGGTTGGCTGGCTTGAGGTCGCAGTGCAGGAAGCCCCGCTCGTGCACGTGCTGCATGCCGGAGGCGACCTGCGGGGGGAACAGAGTACTAGTAACGGGAGGTGGTGGTAGAGGTAATAGTTGGTTGGGGCGACCTGTGGTGGAGGGTCCGTCATGTGATGCAGTCGTGCACGTGCGGAGGGTCAAACGTGCCGAAGAACGGGATACCGTAATCCCAGCAGCATTGCATAGCTGCCCTAGACCCCCATCCGTCCGCGAGTGACTCTGTGCCGAAGCCACACGCAGCGCAAGGTGCAGAGCAGCTAAGGCTTGGCCCCCCACCTGCAGCGCCAGGGACAGCAGCTGCTTCCACCCCGGCCTCCAGCCCTGCTCGTGCAGCAGCTGCCGCACGTTGCCGCCGGCGGCGAGCGGCAGCACCATCTGGTAGTCGGGGGGCAGGCAGCGCGCACCTTGACGGGAGAAACAGCCAAGTAGCAACGGGGTGGGGAGGGGGTGCATTCAGGAAAGCGGGGATGAAGGGGTGGGTAATAGCACAACCTGACTCTGGGGAAGGCAAGCAGCTTTGGCCTGAGGCCGCGCTGTGACGACCATGAACTGCCCAGCAGGGACATGGATACACACCACGAGCACAGACAAGAGCAGTTACGGTGTCCGTACTACCAGTGCTGTGTTTTGCGTGCCGTACCTAGCACCGGCACCACCGCCGGGTGCTGCAATGTGGCCAGAATTGACAGTTCCCGCCTGAAGCGCTCCAGGTCAGCCGAGGTGGCGATGCGGCAGCGCTTGACCGCCACCGCCCGGCCGCGCCACCGACCCAGAAACACAGTGCTCTCAGCGCCCTCCGACATTTTGCCTACGGGAGTGAGGAAAGGGGTTTTACGTGTCCGTCTTTGCTTCCTGCGCAGTAGACGCATTTCATATGGCAGGAGCCAAGGGGCCAAGCATGGGGGGAAGCCGTTGCCAGCAGCGTGCCCACCTGCAAGGCCCAGGTCGGCAGTGTGGAGGCTGAGTGGTAAGACGCATCGCTCTCCAACCTCTTTAGCCTGCGCACAGACGGATAGCCGTGTGGGAATAGTAGATGGTCAGCTGCAGCCGGGGTCAGGGGAGGGGGTGACGTGACGTATAGTGTGACGCCCCAACCGGCAACCGTTGTTGGGCTGACCAATCCTGTGGTTTGCAACAGCCCCTGGTCGCTGAGCCCAAAGCTGTCTTGCCTTCATCATTTCCCCACTGCGTATCAGTTGTTGCATCTGAATTAACGCTTCGTCCACTCCCAGGGGCTCTGCCTGCCCCGAGTCTTCTGCCATTTTCGCAGGGCCGGCGCTGATGCACCGAGTGCGCTACTTATTATTGCAGTGGTGTAATATAATACTATGGGCGGCAAGGTGGCACGGCCGTGTATGACCACCTAGCTGTTGCCTGTGCATCAGGGTGCACAACATGCCCCATTGAGGAAAACGGGCAGTTGCAAGTGCCGTTGCCTCGCCCTGCTCCAATACATAATACGCATGAGGAAGCACAAGTAACGCTTGTACGCTGACGCAAACCGGGCCAAGATGGCGTCCACTTCGTTTGAGTCGGGGCACGCTGATATGGTCCACGACGCGCAGCTTGACTATTACGGACGCCGCCTAGCAACATGTTCATCTGATCGCACTATCAAGGTCTTCGATATCGTAGGCGACCACCATACGCACTTAGCTGATCTCCGCGGACACGAAGGCCCTGTCTGGCAGGTCTCCTGGGGACACCCCAAATATGGCTCCATACTCGCTTCTTGCTCCTTCGACCACCGAGTAATCATCTGGAAGGAGGGCCAGAACAACCAATGGCAGCAGGTCAGTGCCGACTGCGCAGCGATTTGCCTGGACCGTTGCATATCCACGGAAAATATACACGAGTACATACGTTTCTCTTGCAGGCGTACATTACCCCTGCCAACCTGCACACGGCTTCAGTAAACAGCATCTGCTGGGCCCCGTATGAGCTAGGGCTCATACTGGCGTGTGCGTCCAGCGATGGAACTGTGTCCTTGCTGGAGTACAAGAGCGATGGGTCCTGGGAGACAACCAAGGTACGGCCGCTTGACAGCTACTCGGCGCGTATCAGGGAGACACCCGACGTGTCTAGTCCGTCAGGCGTTGCAGGTTCTGTTTCAGTCTCGCGTTTCTCTAGCTGCCAGCGTGTCACCGTGTTGCCGTTGACACCCTGCATGCACATGCCTTTGGAGCACGCAGCTGCCGGGAGGGCACAGCGTGGGCTGCACAGCTGTCAGCTGGGCACCGGCGTATGCCCCTGGCTCGCTCGTCAGCAGCAAGACGCAGCCCGCTGCGCCCGTGAAGCGCCTCGTCACTTCCGGCTGTGACAACACGGTCAAGGTGCGTGCTGCCGGCTGTGCATGCATGCTATTCAGTCCCATCACATGTGTCATTTGCAGCCTAGCGGGAAAACCGTAGCCCAGGCAGGGTTCTGCGGTGCTTGAGTGCTGGCGTCCTGCAGCGTGCACCAGCTTACCATACATGGCAACCCACCTTCCGTTTCAGGACAGGAACACATCAGTACAGAGGTATACGCACCGCGCCGAGCACGCACTGGCTGCGTGTGCAGCGCATCCCTTAAACAAGTTCCCATTGCTTTGCCACGTGCCCTGTCGCAGGTGTGGCGCTACGGGGAGCTGGGGTGGACGGAGGAGGAGACGCTGCAAGGGCACAACGACTGGGTGCGCGACGTGGCTTGGGCGCCCAACCTGGGGCTGCCGAAGAACACCATTGCGAGCGCGGGCCAGGACGGGCAGGTGTTTGTGTGGAGCGAGCGGTCACCAGGCAGCGCGCCGGCCGCGACCGGGAGCAGCGGGTGGGACCGGACGCTGGTGCACGACTTCAAGGTCCCCGTGTGGCGCGTCAGCTGGTCCAGCACCGGCAGCATCCTGGCCGTGTCGGACGGCAACAACGCGGTCACGCTGTGGAAGGAGAGCTTGGACGGCGTGTGGCAGCAGATCTCGCAGTGACGGTCGACTCTGGGTTGTGCTGTAATGTGGGAATTACATAAGGATCGTTCGGATTCGCTTTGCGGCTGCCGCTGCACGGAGGAGGGGCGTGCAGTAGGGAGGGGAAGTGCGTGCTCAAGTGCCAGCCCTCTTGGCGCATGCGGCAGGGACATGGCGGCTGACTGCGCAGTGTTCTGAGGATACTTGTTGCGATGTGAAGATTGCCTTTGTGGCTGGTAGATTTGGAGAGCTGAGAGCGTGCCTGTGTCTGGCATGGAAGGCACGTGGCTCCGTGTTGCACTTGTGACATACTGAGCGGAATGATGGGCAGCATGGCTTTGAGCATGAATTTAGTCCAGGGTCTTTGCATATGGTGACGAGTCGTTCCACCACGGCGCGCCAGAAGGACACCTTGAACAGTGTTTGCCAGCCACCGAGCTGCTTGGATACATGACCTACAAAAAGCGTATAAAAGCTCTCACACCCAAATGCTGACATGTGGTTAAGCTCTATCCATGGCTGTTCCATGCCGGGCGCACGAGGAGACAACAATGGCGGAGCCAGGAGTTCTTCCCTGCCCTGATTCACAGCCCCCTGACTCCATACATAGTATATATTGAAGTTTATAAGCACTGCAAATGACGAGCTAGCTGCGTCCGCATTCCCGCCACTACCAGAAACTCACGAATAGTAGAAGGCCCTGACAGAAAGCCAGGTCTTAGGCCCCGTCTGGGGTGATGGAAACGGGGCAGATGGATGTCTTTGGCTACAATGCGGATGCCGGTTCAACGAACGCTGGACTTGAGCTGGCGGACCTCATTGCTCAAGGTATGTGCAACGCGGATGCAGCAATCTGCGCTGACAGCTTGGATATATCCTGGAGAGTGGAATTGAGACCCGCCCGAGCCTGATGGAACGTCGCGTTTCTTGCCCGCCTTCAGGTGCTGATTTCTTTGGCGGACTGACACCTGAGCAGAAGGATGAGTTGCTGCGGCAGTACACTCAACATATTGAGGCTGAGCGGCAACACCATGAGCGCCAGGCGCGCATAAGCTTCGAGCAACCGCATCCAGCTCCGGCGACCAGCACGCCGACGCACCAGAGCTTCCTGCCACAACAGCAGAACATGTCATCTCCATCACCTGTTCAGTCTGCTCAACAGCAGTCGTCGCAGCAACCTTTCGGGTCTTCACAGCAATCCGCCTCGGTTCCGCACACGCCGCTGAAGCCTTACGACTCAGCCATTGCTGGTCTAAGCGCTTCTGCGCTCAGCACACCATCCATATCTACCGGCTCTTTGTCGATGGCCAACAACGTTCTCGCGAACGCGTCCGGGGTAGATTGCCCCTCGCAAAGCGCGCTACACGTGGGCTCGCCGCTAAACGCGCAGCAGTTCCTCGCCAATGCCACCGATCCTCACATGCTGCTCATCCCCGGATCATCGCTGCTCAGTGTTCACGCTCCGTCCCCAGCCCAGCTCTCCGCAACAGCGCATCCCCCGCCCCCTCCACCATCGACCCCGACCAACGCCATGCTGGGCATTACCAGCCTGCAGGGCTGCGGAGCAGGGGCAGGAGGACAGAACGGAGGTCAGGGGCAGCTGACGATGGCCTTCGCGAACGCGCTGGCCCAGGCAGCCTTGGAGCGCGGCGTGGACCCGAGCACCCTGGTGCAACTGCTGCAGAGCCCCAAGCTTATGGACGTCCTCCTGTCCAAGGCGGGCGACCTACAGCAACACCAGGTGGGACAGTTCGTTTTATTTTGTGCGCCGTGCCGGTATGGCTCGCAGTCGTCGGCCATGGCACAGTCGCGCTGAACCAAGCGGCCGAGTGCTGGGTGGATGTAGTAGCTGAGTCTTCTGAGGTGGCAGAACGCACCGTGGGAACATACTGTTAGTTGGACGGCTGGTGCAACCTGCCTAGATCTTGAGTTAGACCCACAGCGTGTCATATCTGCTGTGAAAGTGAGTTGACGCCCTGTTGCTTGACGTTCGCCGCTGCTGCCCCTGCCCACCCTTATGCTCGCAGGCAAGCCCCTACGCCATCCCGCAGCCGCCCCCGCCCCCGCCGCCCAAGCCCTCCCCCCTGCAGCCACGCCTGTCCGCACCCTCCGCTGGCGAGTGGTCGCAGCACCACCAGGCGCAGCCCTTCTCCCCCCTCGCCAGCGTCCAAGGCGCCATGCACTCGCCCTACCGCGTCCCCCGCCGCCCCCGCCGCCGCCCCCGCCCCGCCCCTCCCCTGCCGCCGCAGCTGCCGCAGCCCTGGGCACCTCGCTCTCCGTCGGCGCGCCAAGCCCCGCGGGTGGCCTGACCGGCACCCTGTCCGGCCCTGTGACCCCCCTGAGCACGCCCACGGCGCACAGCTCCTCAAACGGTGGCGCCCTCCCCTCCGCATCCAGCCTGGGCGGCGCCGACCCCAACGCCCCACCCGGCGTGCAGCAGATGCTCAACTCGCATATGGTGCAGGAGTTCGTGTCCACGCGCGGCGTGCTGGTGCAGCTGATGCTGTCCGCCTACGCCTTCCTCAACTCGGAGTCCATGCACGAGTTCTACGAGAAGCTGGCGCCCGTGGCGCAGCTGTACGACGAGATGCACGAGCTGCCCGTCGTGCAGAAGCGCCAGCGCTGCCTGGACATGTCGTACATGCGGCTGCAGCTGATGGCGGACCTGGGCTTCACGCAGATCCTGCACGCCGTGTGCGCGCTGCGGCACCACCTGCACTCGCTGTCGCGCAAGGTGCTGGTGATGAACCACGGGCCCGAGGGCGTCCCCATCGACCTGCTGCTGGGCTCCATGTCGACGGAGCTGCACCACGTGATGAAGGGCGTGCTGCCGCAGGAGGTGTCCGACTTCTTCACCAGCTGCCTGCCGCACCCAAGGCTGGCCGTGCTCGTGTTTGCGGAGTTCACTGCGGTCGAGCCCATCCCCGTCATGTCGTGAGCCTTCCTCGGGAGGATGTGAGATGTGGATTACAGAGGAGCGCAGGCTCGCCGCGGGCTGCTGGGACGTTTGGAGTTTGTGGAGTGGCGGTGTTGCGGTTGCTGGAAGCAGGTGGTTGATAGAAGGGCGTGGCATTTGTGTTTGCAGCAGGGTAGGCTTACGGTGCATACAGGCTCCCGGCCAGCTGCCGGGCAGCTGCTGAGCCAGGCGGGATTCTTGAGCATGCAGGTGCGGGTGTTTACGGTAGGGTTCTGCGCGCTGGTGTCGCGCCATCAAAGTGACAGTTACAGCAGCGTGGTTTGTTGGCCTGGACTCCTGCGCCCCGTCTGGGCGCCGAACGCAATGGCTGTAGGAGGTCCCAGTAATTCTTGGGAGGTGGCTAGCCGATGGAGGGGCGCTACTGAGCCTTCCAGTTGGCAACGGCTCCTCCGTCTTCCGTCGTGGGGTTTGGGTAACGGCATGCGGTTTAGTGTCTGGACACTCAGGGTTACTGAGTAGAGCAATGGTGTACCTGACATGGCACGGGGCATGCGGCACGTGCGCTGTTGCATGTGGGGCATGGGGAGGGCAGAGCTTAGGGACTCGCCGTGTGGACGGCGCGAAAGGGTTGCGTTATGTGGCGGTGAGCGTCTAAGGTCCGCTTGCACGTGTGTCAGGCTGTCGGGAGAGCGCTACGGGGCTGCAGGCGGTCATGTGGCCTGGGATTCGGTGTGGATACAGTGTGGATACAGTGCCAGCGATTGCGACGGTGCGCTGCGGTGTTGAGTAGGTGTGACGCGTGGCAGCACACGACGTAACTCGGCCGGTTGGACGCACGACGTTTCTGCACTGCACATGCGGGGCGGGGTCCGGAGCTTGCAGCGGTGTAGCAACGGAGCTGCGCCTTCGGGTACGGTGCCGACACCCGGTTGCTATGGCGTATGAATTTGGAAATTCCTGCGTAGCTATTGTGTATGCCATGCCGCTTGCCTCAGTTGGTATGCCGATCGGCAGCTATTTTCTGTGCGGCTGTTGTGCATGCCGGTGGGCGGTTGGTACCCAGGACTCGGGCTGGAACGCCTGGGCTTCTACTTGGCCCGCGTAGCTTAGCGCAGCTAGGACGGCCTGCGAGGCGGTATTGCTTTGCACTCACATGGTGGCGGAGTGTCGTACAGTGCTCATGTTGCTGCGCTTCCGACGCCTGACTTTTAAGCGCGTGTTGAGGGCGGGACATGGACCCATGCGATTGCTTTTGCGGGCGCGGTGCGGGAGCAACCATTGTCCACTATTTGTAGTAGATTTTGTCCTCCTGACCCACCTGACCCAAAGGTTCACATTCTTATTGTCCTCGGTCTAGTCTGCACGACATTTGGCGTTGCAACCTTCATTTCGGCCTCCTTCATGATTGGGGGGCTTGATTGAGTTGTGACGCCGCTAGTCTGCCGAATGGCGGCTGCAGTTACAGTGCAGGTCAACTCCATGCTATGCTGATTATGTCTTCACATTGATTTGCTAGACGAAGTAAGGTCCAGAATAGGTGGATTTGAAATTGAACTAAGTGTGGGTGTGCGCTTGGTGTACTGAGAAGGGGATGGCCTTGCCCCGGGCCGTGTGACGCTCCACCAGGCAGTGGGTATTGGTTCGGCTCCATTCATGCTTTGTTCATGTAACTCGAAGGCTCAAGCGCTCACTCTCCGGCTGTGAACATAAGCTTGGCGTGTCATAGGAGTGTCTTTCAAATTCTGCGTGGCGTGGGTGCACCTTGCGGTCGCCTTACTAGTGAGCTACAGCCAAATGGCACTGCGACCCAGGAGTGCAGCTTGTCTTCTCCAGTACTCATGGGTCATAGCAGTCAGTCATTCAGTCAGTGTTACACAGCGAGGGGTTCTTCCCTTCCGAAGTGCAACGACCCAGTCAGTCAGTGTTACACAGCGAGGGTTCTTCCCCTCCGCAAGTGCAACGACCCATGTACGAGCCGGAGGCTCAAGGGCCGACAAACTCATTTCCAAGAATTTGACTTCGTCTCGACCAAATCTTCGATAGTAACTCAGCTAGCTTTGCCTGATTACCTTGCATCATAACATCACGCATTGTGGCACCTTCACAAATCTCAGCTGCAACCTGCAAGTCAGCGTAAGCAGGGCACTCGAGCAGGACATGTCGCTCGTCCTCAACGACCCCCGTTCCACACACTCTGCAGACTCGCTGCTCCCTGGGCACAGACGCGCACAGCCTGTTTGCTGCCAGAGGCCAGCAGCAGAGCCTAAAACGCATCAACTGTTTATGCTGCGCGGTGGGAATGCCAACCTTGATATGCGGCAGCCAGGACGCCACCGCCGCCCCAAGCGCAACACCATCCATCCAATGCTTGTACCTACACATTTTCACACCAGGTTGCCTGCCGTCCGATACACAATCACGGGGATTCTCAACCAGCCTAGTACTGGACCACGCTGCAGATAGCTTCTCACGAAAGGCCGTACAAATACCCGCCAGCGGGAGGGCCGTAGCCCCTCTCCAGCTGGCCAGGGAACTGATGGCCAGGCACAGGGACGGGACGCCAGCCCACACGTCAATGCCTAGGGCATCAAGTACGCCAAACAATAGCCCCACCCAACCGGCATTCCAGCCCTCCAGGTACAATCGCACCTCCTCGACCAGAACTGCAGCAGCCAAAGACTCAGGCTGGCGCACCAGCCGGTTCCAGAAACCAATAACCATTTGCAGCCAATACATATGCAACGGCAGCTGGGATAGCTCTGCGAACAACAAACGGTGAGGCGGACGTTTCGCACTACACGTACGCATGAACATCACTTGAGCTTCACCGCTGGGTCTTCTAGGCACGCTTCAAACCATCCGGCCTCCGTATTGCTTGCGTCACGGCGTCTCGGCCCACGGACCAATGCATGCAGGACCTCCGGGCCCCACACCTCGCAACCGTACGAGATGATGGGCCGTACCTGACCCTCAAACAGCCGCATGCGCAGATCCGGGGCCCAGATACGTAGCTTACCAAGCTTGTTCATTAGCCCAAACATGGCAGCCCTCCCAGAGTCATTCAGCTGGGCCCGGCACGACTCGAAAGGGGCTCCCGGGCCGTACACAAGGCCTAGGTACCTTGCAGAAGACACCATGGGGACAGCTGCAACGACCCGTGTACGAGCCGGACGCTCAAGGGCCACCAGTCTTACTGCAAGAGGCCTGTTTGACATGAAGAGAAAATAAAAGAGCCTAGGTCATACCAGGTCGACTCCCACCTAGCAGCACCAAGAAAGGAGAAGACTGCTTCGGGCCTCTGCACGCAAAGCAAGGACGGCAACCTGAGGCAGGAGAGGCCGCTGTACGCTGAGCAGTGCAGAGACTAGACTCATCCAATAAATCTGCTGCACCTTGTCAGGCCAGGCCAGCCAGCTAACGAGTTGAACCCACCAGAACAGAAGTGTTTTTAATCAGTGTAAGTGCAACAAAAAGGGAAGCTACCGCCTTATGCAGAGGAGCTCCCCCGGTCCTAAGCGCACCGGATTTCAATGCTCCTGACCAGCATGCAGCATGTGCAACGAAGTACGGAAGTTAACAACAGGGTAGCCCTTACGACAGCATCATACCTTCCCGCTAGGTCCCAATGTGGGCGAGGGCGGTGTGCAGTCCGTCAAAAAGCATTGCATGCTCGCTTGCGAAACAGGCAGGCCAATACATGTTGCCACGATCCCCGCGGCACGCGCATCCCATTCGCATAGGAACGTGGCCCTCGGCCGCAGCAACATCAGTACTGTCCTGACCTTCGATACCCAAAGCTCGGGCCGTTGCTACCATGCACCACCCACACTACCAAGAAAAAAACAAGTACAGATACAAGCAACCGCCCTGGGCCGGCAGCAGCGGGGCCGTCCGCTACCAACGGCACCTACTGCCCTAGCCGGTTCTGCAGCACCCTCGGCGCCGACACAGGCCGCGAGCGCCCAGCCGGGCCGCGCACCTGCCCCGGGCCCTTGTCCGATAGGCGCATCGCCTCCAGAGTCGGGGTCACCCTTTCACCTAGCGGCGACCGCCACGGGCGCTCAACCGGGTCAGGCGGCACCACACTGCCTACAGCCGTGGCCACCTGCTCACGCCCGGTCCGGCGGGCCGAGTGCCCCCCTGGCCTGCCCTGGCTGCTTTCAGGCGGCCTGCGTAACGGCCCCATGGTCGCACCTGGCTGCAACGGGTCCCGTGCAGAGCCCGCCGTGTGCAGGGATGTCCCACTCTGCCGCACACCCTGCGCGCCCAGCTCGCCGCAGCTCGCCCTCTCCACCTGCACGGACATGGTGCACAGCTCCGAGGTGCGCGCCGACAGCGCCCCGGCCGCAGCCCTGCCCTCCGCTGCACCCCTGGCCACCCGCCCCATCCCGTATGGCGCACTCCCAAACGACAGCCGTGCACTGGCTACCCAATCCTTTGTGCCCCACTGCTGCCCAGGGCCGCCGCCCCAACCCGCGCCTCCGCCGCCAATCATTGCCCCGCTGTCGGTTGCTGCGCCAGCGTGCTTGTGCCACATTGCGCCACCCCCGCCGCCGGCAGGGCCCTCGCCACCACCACTACCACCGCCACCACGCTGTGACGGCCGGCACGCCAGCAGGTGCTTGACCAGCAGCTCCATGCGGAAGCAGTCGTCCTCGTGCAGCAGCTCCATACATAGGCGCCTGCTGCCCCCCACAGCGCCATCAGCACCACCACCGCGCACACCCATGCCGTCCGCAAGAGCAGCAGACGTCTTATCGGGCATATTGCCGCTCTCATGCAAAGCCGCTTGGGCCGCAGAAACACCAGTGCCAACATCCAGTTCGCTGCGGAACACCGCTCGTCCTGCAAACATGCCCTTGCGCTGCGCAGCCCCCGCACCTCCCTCCCGGGTTGTTGGATCAATAGAGCCTTGCGCTGGCGCCTCCCGCGCCGTGTTCAACATGCCCGGTGCCAGGCTGACCATGGCAACCCCCGGACGGGGCGACACGACCGCCTGCGTCTTGTACACCTCCACCAGCCGCGCGTGCTCTTCCGGCGGCACAGCGGCCGGGTGACGCACGAAGCCTGGCAGCGGTGCAGCCGGCGGTGCCCCTGCCTGAGTGCTCAGCCTGGGAGCATTACTTGGGCCTGGCAGGGGAGCCCTCGGCCTAGCGCTGCCGCCGCCAGCCGCCAGCAACCCACGGCCCACGCTGACGCTCCTCCACCCATGCGTCGTTGCGGGGTGTATGTGTGCGCCTGGCGTGGGGTCGGGGTGATGGGGGTGCTCCCGGCCCGCGCCGGCGCTCCAGGTGGGGTGCTCCAGCTGCTGCGGGTCGCGCTGCTCCTGGTGGTGGTGAGCTGCTTGCATTCCTGGCTGCATCTGGTGGTGGTGGCGGTGCGCTTCCTCCACTACCGCGCAGGGTCGTGCCGCTGCGGGGCTGGTCGATGAAGCGGACGGCCGAGGCGACCCCATCGGCGGCCCTCCATTCTGCACCCCGGCCGCACAAGTCGTATCCAGCAACTCGTTCCCAAGGACCGATAAGCTTGTCTTAGTGGCAGAGTGCAGGTCAACGTCAGAGGCTGCCTCGGCTTGTGAGCGAGGGCTGGCCGAATGCGGACCAGTTGGGTGGCGGCCTCCACTGCTGCCCCCACCTCCAGCACTGAGTCCCCCTCCTCCTCCATCCCGGCTGGATCCCGTCGCAGCCTGCCCCGCGCTGCCACCGCTGCTTCTGCTGCGCGCCAGGCGCCGTGCGACCGCAGCCGCCAACACCGACGCGTTCAGCGATGGGTCGTTTGTGAGGTTGACGAATTGTCCTGGAGTGTCCAGGTCCCCTAATGCAGGCCCTACCGCCCTGCCGTTGCCTCCGCAACCTCCTGCGTTCGCACCACCTGCCATGGAATGCTGTGCGGATGCCGCCCGGCGATCAGGTGAGCTGCCCAGACCTTGGCCGCGTGCTGGAAGCCCCTTTGCGGATGCGGCAGCAGCCGCTGCGTCGATCACGGCCTGCAGCGCCGGCGTCAACGCAGGTGCTGCTGCCCGTGTTGGGCCCTCGCCCCCATCGCCTTGTGCTCTGGCGTGCGGCGCATGGTCGCCAGGTGGCTGCAGCAGCGCCTCCGGGTTGGTGAACAGGTGGCTGCAGCGCTGTAGCGTGTCCAACACGGCGGGGCTGAGGCTGCTCGGCGCGCTCGAGCCGGCCGGCAACACCTGCAGCACACCAAGTACGACAGCGTACGATCAGCCAGCAGAACACAGCGCTGAACGCTGGGGCCACCGGCAACTCAACACGGCAGCAGGGCTGAGGCAGGTTGGCGGTGCCCCGCCCGCCGTCCCGTTTGAGCTGGGCGACGGCAACACCTGCAATGTATCATCGCACCACAGCCATTCCTGCACCACACCAGGACGCTGCACCATGTCTCCATATGGGGCTTGAGGAGCCGGCACGGTCCTAGCTGCGCCGTGCACAAGGGACGCCACGTGCACGTGCCGTACAACGGCCCACAGGACGCAAGCCCACCCCACAGCTTCCCATCCTCACCCGGTGGTCACGGCTCCTGCATCCGCTGCCGCTGGGGTCAGCACCTGAGCCCCTGACCGCCGCCGCCCCGCAACAGGGGTAGAACCCCGCCCCCGCACCCCCGGCCCCGCCCTTGGATCCCCCGTTGGCCGCTGCATCCCCGGACCGGGCACCGCCCGTTCCGTACACGGGCGGCTGGGGGTGGTAGGCGCAGCCGTGCAGCTGTACGGCAGGGATGTACCGCATGCAGCTGTGGCAGTACAGCACGTGTGCCAGGCCCCAGATGTGCCAGTAGATGCCCCGCCAGCCCACGTGCCGAGAACGCAGGGAGGCCAGGTAGTCCTGCAGCCGCCAGCCGGCGTCGGGGATGTGCACGCCGTTGGCCGGAGCCCTGCGTGAAACGGTGGTGCAAAGTGAGCGATTGTGCTTTGGTTGTTATGTTACTGAATGATAATTGACTGCATAGCAGGCTTCCGGGCGGGGCATTGCGCACGGGCAGGACTGCTGGTGTTGAATTTGAAAGGGCGCACGTCGACATCGAGGCGGGGTGGCGGCAACGCAGGCAACGCAGGCGCTGCGGCAGCGGTCAGCACGGCAGCAATCGTCGAGACAGGAGCGCGGTGACCACTGCAACGCGAGGTGGTCTAGGCAGCAGCTGAGTCAGGTACCGGTAGTATTGGACCAACAGCCGTTGCACATCGATTCCTGGCGCTCCACGCAAGCTGCTACCTACCAGGTGGTGGTGTGCGGTGCGCCGCTGTGGCCCGCCTTGGCGTGCGCCCCGCAGCAGGGGAGCTTGGCCCTGTCTGCCAGGCTGAACAGGCCGTGGCACACGGCGCAGCGCGCAATGGTGGTCTGCAGCTCCCGCAGACAGCCTTCCAGCTTGTACTTGTACAGCCGGTGCACCAGCGGCCAGTGCCTGGGGGACCCAGAGCGGGCGGGACAAGAAAAGCCGAGTTACTACGAGCCGTTGCAATAGCATTAGGACCGTACGCTCTGTTACTTATACAGCCGGTGCACCAACGGCCAGTGCCTGCGGCCGCGAAAGCAGGGAAACGCAACTGTAGGTACACACCGAAAACAAGAGCACCAGGGCACGAGAAAAGGGATTACTGTACTTGCACAGCGTGTGCACCCAGGGGCCAACACGCCTGGAAGTGCAAGAGCAGGCGGGAAAGAGGAATACGCGCGTTAGGCGCCATGGTTAGGCAAGGCCACTAGCAGGGGTGGTGCGCAGTCGGTGCCCTTATGCAGCCATGCACCCACCGCTCGTGGCCCTCCTGCCCCGCCAGGCCCGCCAGCTCCTCCAGGGCCGTTTCCGAAACCAGCTGCGTGGCACGGCATGGGGAGCAGCACACGCAGCGCCTCACCCACATGCACGGTGAGTACAACGCGCTGCATGACACCAGCTGCGCAACACTGCCATGCAAACACAACACTGCCAGTGGACCTCGGCAACCAGCTGCGTTGCATGGGGAGCAACACACACAGCAGCCTCATCGCCGGGTTCTACACTGCACCAGCTCATAACCCACGCTGCTCCTCACTGGCTGCGGTGCTAGGCGTACTACTCGTACTTTGCAAGCTGTGCAGCACCGTACCGCTCGTGCAGCACGGCCTATGCCTTGCCAACATGCCCAACAACGCGTCGGCTTGCTGTTTGATCTGCCCCCAAGATACCTTGCCCAGACCCGACAGCAGCTCTGGCCCGACAGCAGCTAGTGCACATACGGCACGTACCTTTCCGAGCCCCGACAGCAGCTCGTGCGGCAGCGCCGTCAGGTCGCAACCCTTTGGCTGATGCCGCACCACCTCCACCAGGTGGGCTGCAGCCACCGCCAGGCAGTCGCCCCGCAGCGCGTCCATCTGTTGGGGGGCCCGATGGGTGGGTGGGGGAGGGCGGGGCTCGGGGGCGGGGTGTGCGGCGGCATGCAACAAAACCGCACTTGCAGGTAGGTGTCCTGGGTCAAGGAGATGCGGGAAGTTTTAGCCGGGGCGCAGTCTGCGTCCGTCCGTGTCAGGACGGGGCAGGCACACGGCAACCAGCGTGCACTCTTACATCAGTCTCGGCAGCTGTATCCAAGAAAACAAGCACGTTTCTGGATGTGTGAGTGTCAAGGTCCCCTGCGCTCCCATCGTAGCACACTGGGGGCGCACGGCTACCTGCATGTTGCAGGGTGCTCTTGCAGCTGACAGCGGAACTGGTACATGGGGCGCACGGCTACCTGCATGTTGCAGGGTGCTCTTGCAGCTGACAGCGGAACCGGTACATGGGTATCCTTACATACGTGTCGACACGGCTGCATACCGCACCCAGCGCCCATGCGCCGGTAACACGGCGCACCTGCAGGAAGTTGGAGGCTATGAGCAGGGGCAGCACCCTGTCCGGCCTGATGGCGTCTGCGCCGACGGCCCCGTTGATGTACCCCAGCAGCCACTCGAATATGAGCACGTCGCAATGCACCGTGATCTCCAGCGTTTGGGCCGGCGGCGCTGCTCCAGGCTGGGTCGCCTTCCGGACTGTCTCCTGGAAGTACCTGGCGACCGAGGGTAGGAAGTGGGGCAAGGGTTGTAGGGTCAGATGCGCTTTTCGGAGCGTTACAGAGGCGCGGTACGGGGGCCGGTGGCAACTGTGGGCACAGGTGCAGTGCGATCGGGAGCAGGCGTGCGGGGCGGAGAAGTGCAGGGTGGATTCTGGGTAGCAGGATCTGCTAGGTCCGCTCGGTACGGACATAGTGAGCACCATGTCACTCGAGCTAGAGGGTGCAGGCCGTCGGAAGGGCTGAGGGCAGCAGCCCAGCTGTTCAGGCGGCTGCCCAGTGCTACGCCCCGCCGCTGTGCACGCGCATGGACAGTCAACTGGCTACAAGACAAGCCACTGCGGGTCGGTGTCAGGGCCCACACTGGCCGCATACAGCAGTAGTTCCTGTGGCGGGGAGGATGGAGTCTGAAGGGGCGAGGGAGGCCGCCCCTCAACCACCGCGACCTCACCGCATTCCCCGTAAGAGGGTTTCCACCCCGCACTTGAAGTCCTTTGTAGCATTACGGGCGGCATCGTAGCAGTGTATGATAGCGGTCAGCTGCGGCATGACTGTTGCCCTTTCAAATTCGCCCTTACTCCTGCGCTACATTGTATTCATAACGATATCACCATGAGAAACGGCGGTGCATTTGTCAGCTTGTAAGAGCTAATTCCAGTGTCGCGAGCGAGTCAAGGGTATTTTATCCTTGAGCGAGTCAACAACATTTAGGGAAGAAAGGCGCGGCACCCTTACATCACCTGTAAACACAACACAGCATCTATTCGGCTCGGGCTGAGTCAACGCTTCGTGGCTTGGGTGCATGGAAGGGCGCGTACGACATGGTTACTCACGTCCAGCCTCATCCTGTGCCCGTCCCCTGCGAGGGGCACGCAAGAGCAACCAGCGGACGCATCACTCACAGCACTTATATAGGTTGGGCCATGCACGGACAGCCGCTGCAAGCTTTGAATGCAGCAAGCAGTCCTAGGCCCCTGGTCCCAGACAGTCCCAGACAGAGCTGGACGACTGCAAGGGTTGGATTGCGCCAAGATCCAGCAAGGGCCAATCTTCAGCACATTTTGGGACGTCTGCTAGAGGGTCCTGAAGCGGCCGTTGGGACGGCACTGCTGATGCACGCTGCCATGGTCGCAGGTTCGTGGTTCAGGTGGACAGAGGTGGAAGACGCCAGCCCACACCCTGTGAGGTGCTTGGTGCTGCGCATCACAGAAGCATCTTAAGCACCTGATGTCTACATGCAACAGCGCGATTGTGTCACAGCCCAGCGGCAAGGTCCGACGCAGTACGGGGTGCAAGCACGACACACAGTTGCCAGGCGTGACAGGGGAGGCCGCCGAGCACCCACACTCGCCGATGCCGTTGACATGTTCGTTGACATAAGACACTACAGTACTAGACACACATTACAAAGCTGTTTGTTTGTTTGTTGCAGCAACAGGACGGTACCATGGCGCTTCTTGCTTCCCGTTCTGCGATTGTCGCGCGCACTACGGGGGTTCGTCGCGCGCAGCTGGCTGTCGCCGCGCCCCTGCGGACCTCGCACATCGCCCGTGCCAAAACCGAGAGCTGCGACCTGCCCATCGGGGAGCCCGCCCCCTACTTCGAGGTCAGCTCTGTTCTATGCAAGCGTTGCCACAACGTTCACAGAGCACCTGGTTGCTCCAATAGACAATTATGGCAAACGCTTATTCTATGCCAGATCCTGGCTAACTTTAATATCAGCACGCTCTGCTGTGGTCCGGCCTTCAGGAACCCATCAGACCCTCGCACACCCCTTGACACACTCCTGCTACCCCTTTCCACCCCTTGCAGCTTCCCGATGTGACTTCTGGCAAGAAGGTATGCACCAGAACTCGCAGCTGTTCGACACGTTGGTGATGCACGGTGTTGCACGGTGCACTACCGCGCTCGATAGCCCCCCGACTGTGGGTAACTGCTGGGAGCAATCAACTGGAACTCACATGATCATTACACAACCGTAGGTCTCGCTGAACGACGTCAAGGGAGACAAGGCCACCCTCGTCATGTTCATCTGCAACCACTGGTGAGCCGTGCCGGCGCCGTACGACTGCCCTGCTTAATCCTTCCTGTTCATCTGCAACCGCCCAGGCACCCAGGTAGCAGCTCCAGGCTCGCTGAACGTGTTCAGGCCCCCGGCCTGTGTTGCCCTGCTGCCCCCAGACCGCCCCCGTGCACGGCGGACCCCACGTCCCTGACAATCCGCCAGTGTTCTGACCTCACTGCATCTCTTAACGCGTACGTCACGTTGCACGCTCGGGGCACGCGAGTCTCCCCACGAGCCTCTCCATGGATGCACATGGCACCGCGGCGCCGCCCCTTGGGTGGTGCACCCGTCGAATTGCTCTCCTCGCCTCCACTCAACACTTGTGTCTCCAGAGCCCTGAAGACCTACAGTTTAACGGCGCGGCTTCCGCTTAGACTGGGCCAGAGAATAGCGCATCGACACGCAACAGTGTCCTGGATTCCTTAGGTTTCTGGCTGCCCCGCACTGCTGTCAGCTCCCACATGGTGCACCTGAAGGTCGCTGTGGTGGACGTGGTCAAAACCTACTCATATCAGAAGACATAAGGATATATATTATATTATATATATATATGTAATACATTTTAAATATAATAGTCTTGTATTCTCTTACCTCCCTGCCTCCAGCCCCTACGTGGTGCACCTCAAGTCCGCGGTGGTGGACGTGGTCAACACGTACGCGGCCAAGGGCCTCAAGGCAGTGGCCATCAGCAGCAACAGCACCCAGACGCACCCGCAGGACGGCCCCGAGGCCATGGCCCAGGACGCTAAGGTACGGCAAAAAAGGCTGGGTACGGTGCTTAGTGTTGTACAGTGGCCCAGGACGTCAAGGTACGGCACGTCATCCCGTGCCAGGTGTGTTATACCTGCACATACCAGACGCCGTGTGGGTGGCGAGCATGCATCTTGTGACCAGGAGTAGTGTCATAGGTAGGTACTGGACCTCCACCTTGGCCCTTGAAGCCAAGATACGGCGACCTACTTGTTGCTTTGTGTCTTGTCGAGGACATGGCTCTGGACGCCAAGTTACGGCACGTCATCCCGGGCCAGGTGTCGTATACGGCCGAATGGCACTAGTAAACCTCCTTACCAGGCGCGCCCTTGGC
The DNA here is from genome assembly GCA_036984285.1 of Chlamydomonas sp. KOR1. Classification (NCBI taxonomy): domain Eukaryota; kingdom Viridiplantae; phylum Chlorophyta; class Chlorophyceae; order Chlamydomonadales; family Chlamydomonadaceae; genus Chlamydomonas; species Chlamydomonas sp. KOR1. The sequence goes on from BQMZ01000365.1 coordinate 21,474, forward strand.
AACTACCTGTGTTGCTGCGCCTGGACCTCGTTTGAGTACATTGCGCTAGGCCCGGCCATACGGTACTGAGGCAATCCACCTTGCTGTTGGCGCAACCGACCTCCACAGAAGTACGGCTACCCCTTCCCGTACCTGTTTGATGAGACCCAGGAGGTTGCCAAGGTAAGAGCGCACCACGCCCTGGCCTTCTTGGCCGTAAATACATACCCGTAATCGTGTCCCGTTGCATACAGGCTATCCACAACTGCGACGCAGCCACATGCCGTGTGTGCAGTGGCACCTGACAGCGATACCACCCTGTTCCCCACCGCTCGACTCCTCAACCCCTCACCTCTCTCCTTGCATCATGAACATGATACGTGCTTCATATGCATCCCAAACCGCGTTGTGCTGTTCCCCGCTGCTGCTGCTGCTGCTGCAGGCCTACAAGGCTGCCTGCACTCCCGAGTTCTACGTGTTCGACTCTGACCTCAAGCTGACGTACCACGGCCAGGTGCGTGCAGCCCGGGGCAGGAAAACGGGGACACGTTTCCTGTTGTCTGTGGCGCAGAGACTATACACCACTACCTCCCGCTGTGAACCACACATCAAAGCAGCAGCTATGCAGCGTCCTGTTGCACCTGATTCGTCTTTGGAGCTCGAACCCAACCCCTCTCGGTGTCTGTTTCTGTAAAGGCGGAGTCTCGCAGCTTGACTGCTGTGCCTTGTCCGCATTGATGAGCACACGGAGCTCACGCCGTCGCACATTCGCCGTGCATGCCCCTAGTGTCCCAGCGATCATTTCCCCGTGTATGCAAGCCGCATCTGCCTCATACCGGAAACGCGTGCGTGTTGCTGTTTGCAGTTCGACTCGACCCGGCCAAAGCAGGACCCCCCGCACGTGCCCACCGGTAAGTCAGCCGTGTGTTTGGGCAGGGTCTTGCGGACACGCTTTGCACCACGGTGCCTGCCATGCCCGCACATTAGATGCCCACATGCCCCGCATGCGGCCTTCATGTCGCTGTATGTGTAACGGATTAGGTAGCACCTCTTGGCTATTTGCTCACCCCCAGCCACGCTATGCTGCTGTGTGCGTTCCGTGCACCCCAGGAGCCGACATCCGTGCCGCTCTGGAGGCCACCATCTCCGGCCAGCCCGCTCCCAAGTAAGTGATCGTCCTCTTGTTGACTCCACCATATGCTATGCCGGTACGAGGGCGTCGTACGCACCGTCAGCGCCACCTCTGGCGACAACTCTCCGCGCCTGGTAACCCCCCGTGGTAGGACGCCATCTGCTATCTCCGCTTGGGGGTTGTCGCATCAGGCGCAGAGTCTGGCGACAACCCTCCGCCGCCCGTGCATTGTACGTGAATACTACAGCGCGAACTCAGGGTCCTGCAAGCACCTTCACGGGACCCTCGCCGCAAGGAGGGAGGGCATGGAAAGAATTTCAGGGCTACCTGGTTGGCGTAGTTACACGCACTACTTGTGACTTGTTGCCTGTTGCGGCCCCTTGCAGGAGCCGGCCGAGCATCGGTTGCAACATCAAGGTGCGGTTGCACGCGTGTCGACCTTGTTGACAGGGTGTATATGCAACAAGCTCATGGTCTAGCATCTCATGTTCGGCAGCTGAAGTGCTCGGTACGGTGCGGCTAGGTGCCGCCACCTCATGCCCAAGGGACTTCCTGCTCCCTTGCTGCCTATTCCTTGACAGCCCAACCCCTGCTTTTGTTCTATCGCCACGCTGTGTCGTGCAGTGGACCCCCGGCCAGGAGCCCGACTACTACGGCGCTCAGATCGTCAAGAAGTAAATGTAATTATTTTAATGCCAGCGGGCATTTTTCCAGCCAGTCCGACCGCGGCGAGTCAGGGACCTTGGTGCTTCTGCCTTGGCGGGGTGCGCCGTTGTGGCCACGCGCGTGCACCGGACGCACCTGAACAACTGTTCATGGCGCATAGGGGCGTCATGCGCCATGAACTCAACACACATACGGCGGTGCGGTGTGACGTGCCACACCAGGTTCTGAAGTTGACTGTGGCACCAGCAGCAGGGTGCATGGGAGCAGGGGAGCGCCGTGGGTGGCCTTTCCCGGGCGTGCTAACAGATTTGCCACACCGCACCTACCGCTACGGGTGTGGGGGCATGACGTGCGTGACCTTCCCATGTGTGTTTGTATGACGGCTTGTGCTCGTGGTCGTGGTGAAGCGGGTAGCCATGGTATTGCTTGCGAGCAGCTGGTGCGGCTGGGGTCACGTAGAGCCACGTTCGACTGACTGGCGGTGCATCGTGGTGCTGTGGTCAGGGGAGATCCCGAACGGTTACCGACGTAATGGTGCTCTCAGGGGACCCCTGGGTGCTCTGTTAAGTGCACGAAGTAAGTTGAACTCGCAAAGGCAGGAGATGGGCGTCAGTTGGGAGGGCAACCCATCAGCATCAGCCATCAGGCAGCACGCAGCATGCAGGTACCGGTGGAGAGCATGGTGGATTTGCGATGTCTATCACCAGGGGAGACCTGGGGAGCAGGGTTCGACAGTGACTAGGCCAAAACTTTAGGCTGAACCATCAAGCCCTCTCCGGCGCCTGGGGCCAGTGTTCCGGTCTTCTTTGGCGGAAAATTCTGACCGTTCATAATTTTGGAGCCTTCGGGTCTGGAAATCCTGACAATCGGACATTTTCCAGGATTTCTGGGCCAATCCTGGGGACAAAACCTCTTGAAAATCCTGATTCAGTCAGAATTCTGCCTTGAAAAATCCTGACAGTAGCCCAAATGGCCGTCATAATCATGATAATCCTGGAAGACCGGGACACTGCCTGGGGCAGCCCGCCCGAAACCCGGCCTGTGCCAGGCCGTAAACCTTTCGGGCACGCCCGAAAGCCCCTGGTGTGGCTTTCGGGCACCTGTTTTTCGGCTTTTTGAGCCTACAAGGATACTTTCAATGCAATCCCGTCACAATCACGTAGGCCTTGCGCTCAGCCTCATCTGCCTCATTGTCCAACTGCATGGGCTCCCCACGCCAACGTGACTCGCTAACATTTGTGCGTGATGCACACCCAATGCCACTTGGGGTAGCGGTACGTACACGGGCGATACAGCCAAGTGGACTGCACGCATGCACACACACGCACGTGTGCTATGCGTGCCGGTACGGTACGCCCAGGGAGCTCCCTGGGTTGGGCCTATGGTCAGCACACTGGACCTGCACATATTTCTCACGGTTGCCTTGGACGAAATGTCTGAGTAATACTTGAATTTCAATGGCCAATCGCGCAAAGCTCTGTCTGGGCTACGAAAAAGGAGTCAGGGAGAGTGAGCTGTCATGAAGGTGCTACAAAGCCGCAGGGAGCACGCCTGCCGTACAGTCCCGTGCCAGAAACGCAGGCTTCGGGCCAGCCCAGACCTTTCGGGCTGGACCGAAACCGGCTCGCAGCCCATTCGGGTTTGCGCCTGGTGGTGCCCGAAACCCGCGCTGCGCGCGGGCAATTTCCTTTCAGGCTGGCCGTAAACCCCCCCGCCAGGCCTTCGGCCAAAGGGGCCCTGCGGGCCTAAATTTTCGGGCCCTAAGAGGGCTGTCGAACCCTGCTGGGGAGGCTCTCCCCTGACTAACGCTCAGGACCTAATTGCTCAGCTGGCCACCAAGCCACGATGCCAAAGGCAGGCACAATGCCTGCACTCAAAGGCAGGCACAATACCTGTGCTAAGTGAACCAAGCAGTGTCTAGTCCCTGCATTGCGCCCCGCCTCCCCCGCATGGCTCTCCCGCATGGCCCCTGCATGGGTCACCCCCGCATGGCCGGCGACGGCGGTGGATGCCTGGGATGGGTTAAAGCACCGATCTGCTTGGCCAGATGCTCGCAGCTGTGTCATCTGCGAATGACCTACAGTCGTGCAATCATATCAGGAACTAGGGAGGTGTTGTGCTAAAGCATCAACGCCGCTGCGTCGGGCCAGGTCGGGCTGATGGGCTCACCTGGATTGATACGTTGGAGAAAACACTCTGGTCCAGGGTGTGCCCTTGAGGCCAGTCACAATCGGCCCTTGCTGGCATTTGACGTAAGCTGTCTACCGTTTATATACTGCACATGCGTATGTGTCTCGTGCGGTAGGCCTGGTGCCATCGACCGTGCGAATCCCACTCAGAGTCTCAGACCCTTCGCTTCGGCACACCCCTAGGGGAGGGATCAGGGAGTTGCAAGCTTTAATCTGTGTGGGCCATGGGGTGGGAGGCCCTTTGATGTGGGCCTTCCTGGAAGACCTGCAGCGTAGTGTGATGCGGATGCGGTGCGGGAGTGGGATATATAGAATCCCTGACAAGCAGACAAGTAGGAAAAAGGCACTCATAGCCATACCCCGGCAGACGAAGAAGGCGATGGCGCTGAGTAGGCGGCTGGAAGCTCGGCGCGGCTGCTCCCGCTGAATGCTGTTAGCTATACCATCTGTGTCGGGTTGCCCCCCGGCGCGCGCCAGACCGGACCATTGCGTGCACACACGAGTGCGGTGCGATGGTTTACCTGCAAAAGAGAAGAGACGCCGCCGTGCGTGAGCTCCATAGTCGTCGAACAAAGCTCCAAATGCAACGGATGCTCAGGCAAAGCCGGGGGGCGGCGCTAAGTGCGGAGGGGCAGGTGGCGCGCCGGGGTGATGAAGGAGCAGAGCGATGTACGGCAAGGCAGATGCATATGCCATGCGAATGCAGCAAGGGAAAGGATAGCAGGAAACAAACAGAGCGAAGCAAACGGATCAGCAAGGAAGACAGGCAAGTGGAGGTGCGATGCAAAGCACAGCACGACCGACACAGAGGTAGCTGGCTGCCCTGCTGGGGAGTGATGGTGCTGCAGCGTAGTGTGAGTGGGGGCAGGCCCGCAGGGGTTTCAACCTTGACCTTCCAGACCGCCGCCTGACGCACCCTACTCTCAATCTGTTGTCACCGCCTGGCTTGTCGTGCACCGTCAGCGCATCCATCCCAATTGTGCAGCACCCTGTACGCACCAGGGGCCAGCATTGCAGCAGCTGAGGAGCAACACCGGAACCAGAAGTCAGAGATGGGCTGGTGGGGCATGATTATTGCGGGAGCAGGCGCGCGCACGGCATCTGCAGAACACCTTTGGCCGCCGCCGAGTTACCGTTGTGCAATCATGCCGGTAGACGCCAGCTCCACATGGGGGGCCGGCGGGGGACACCACAGAGCTCGACATGAATTGGCGGCGATGGGCGGGTGGCAGATGCGTGCGGTACAGCGGTAGAGTGCACACAATGTGAAATTTAGTAACGGAGCCCGGCAGGCTCGACCTGGCTCGACCGCACCTCGCCGTACGGCACATCCTGGCACGCTAGCCGTAACTGGTACAGGCCGTTGTGCACAGCTGCGCGCAGCATCGCATGTGCTGCCTCCCACCACGTTCCCGCATGGAAAGTCTGTGGCTCGGTAGGTCGTTGCCTTGCTTTCACGTTGCGCACCATGTTGCCTTTGTGGGGACCCCCGGCACGCTGGTAGCCTTGGCCAAGTACCATGGATGCCTCCAAGGGCACAGGTCATTGCCGGTGGACCAAGCAGATTCAGTTTTGGCCATTACACCAACGCATGGTACACCAATGGCGGCAATGGGTTAGCGAACCCTGTGTAATACCCCAATCACCAGGACACACTTTATGCCAATAGTCCCGGCCATTGCTCAGTTGCACCTCACACCAGCATCCCGGTTGGCGATTACAGGTTACTCCATGATGTTACCCTGCCTGCCGCCTACACCGCACCGTTCAGCAACTCCACACGCTTCAGCCATGCACGCACTCCCATGCACCCCATGGTGCATGCTCACGCGTGTGACCGCTGCCTAGCATGCACGCTGTCCGCTGTCCGCCGGCCGCGCACCAAGCCGACGCACACGTGTCACTAGGAGCTTCGCGAGCCCACCCCAGACGCCACCCTGCAAAGCGCACAAGGCCGTGCAGGTGGGGCCGATCTGAGTCACCGTCCTCAGCTGCATGTTCCCGGGCCCCCGCGCCAATGCCGACACCGATATGTCCAAGGAGATATGCCTGTCCGCACACAGCATCGTGCACAGAGCGTGCCATACCGGTACCAGCGCCTCAAACGTAACACTGGTCCCATCCGTGCCCCAAGGCTCCGTCTGCGACTCTGCGTGGTGCGTGCACACGGCGACCACCATAAGGCTGAACACAGAGACTTGCGCGGCAGACAGGTAGAACAATGAAATGCATACGATGACGCACGCCATAAGGCCGTGCGTGCAGGTCCGATTTGCACCATCCTGGTCCTCGGAAGTTTGCATGTTCCCGGGCCCCCGCGCCGATTCACTTACGTCCAACAAGACAGCCGACAACCCTCGCATCCTACACGCGTCTGCTTGCGCACAGCGTCTCGTATTTTGAACGTCAGCTTGGCCCCCATCCGGGCCCAAACGCCCTGCGCGGTGCATGCACGCGGCGGTCACTAGACTGAACAGGTAGACAAACTAAAGGACCGCTGGCCAGACTGCAATGCGTACAACAATGCACGCCACGCCGTGAGCTCACGCCCGCCCCCTGAGGTCCCCTTGCCACCGTAAAACACCACGCGCCTTCAGCCCAGCCACAATGCAACAGCTGGCTGGACAGCACCACAGCCCCAGCCCAGCAAGCCACCAGCACTCCCCACAGCCAAGAAGAGCAGCCAAGAAGAGGACCGCACGCTCATGTCCGGCCAGGGGAGGTCCTTCCCGGGCCGCAAGCATGCGGCTATACCCGTCAACGGGTCACAGAAAACCAATCATGCACTGCCCAAGCACAGTCATTCAGACGAGCCAATTAACAATACAGGTAGCATCCCACAGCTGAGGCCCTCGGGCCTAACCGTGCTTCCTCGTCGCGTGCTCCATCGCCCGAGTGCGCCACCCCACACCCTGGTGTCCTCGCACACTGCACATGAAGAGGGGTCCGTCCTGCCCTGTCCCGTGTCCCACCAGCCCATGCACCTTGTTGCTCTCCTCACGCCCTGGTGCCCTACGGCCCGTTGCCCACCAAACGCACCCTTGGCCTGCCCCATCCCACACGCGTCACGCCAGCCCGTGCACGTTGTTGCTCCCTCGTGCCAGTGCACCAACACACGCCCTGGTGCCAATTGTGGTTGCCATAGGCACTCCACACGCAGCGCGGTCCGTCCTGCCGTACACACGTCGCATGCAAGCGTTCACGCCGCACGTCGTACAGCTTGCGTTGCAGTGGTTGAGTGGGAGGCAGTTGGAGCGGTTGAGTCCCCTACGCCGGTCGCTCCCTCGCCTCCCGCGCCTCGGTCACCGCTCCCCGGGTCCTTCAGGCTCCCCCGGGAAAAGGTATTATTTGAATGTTGCCATCTGCTGTTCATTTTAAATGCTCCAATGCTGCCATCCTAAATGTCGCTCCCTGCTGGCTCACCGCCCCTTGTGCCGGGCCCCCGCCCCGCCGGGGCTCAGCGCCTGCTGGCTGGGGTCCGCGCTGGCGGCACGAGCCCGCGCCTGGGCCTCCTGCAGTCGCACAGCAGCAGCAGCCGCAAGCAACAACACAGCAGCAGCAAAATCTTGAGTGTCTAAGCAGTACGTAGTGTACACGCTAAGGTGCCTCGTCTCCAGTCATGGCACCAGCGGAAACCCGGCACCGACCCATTCGGCCTGCCAGCAATCCTGGTGCCGCCCCCCTCCCACACCCGTAGGCAACTCACACATACATGCCGTACACATCGCACACACCAAACCCCCACCTCCAGCGCCAGCACCAGGGACGGCTCGTGCTGCCTCGCGTGGTGCAGCTGGTACTCCACGCTCTGCATCTCCAGCAGCCGAGAGATGGTGCGGTCCTTGGCGAAACCCAGCTTGTCGTCAACCTGGGCGGGGGTCAACGTAATAGTGCACATAGTACGGTACGTAGTGCAGTCGACTGTGTGGACTGCACCGCCAAGAGCAGACCGATGGTGCGGTCCTTGGCATAGCCTAGCTTGTCGTTAACCTGACGGGGTGGGGGCAAAGGCGTAAGTACATGTGCCCATGGTGCGCTCTTTGACGAAACCTACGTTATCTGCAACCTGGGGGCGAAGGGTGGAGGGTTTTGGGGGCGGGGTGCGTGTGGGGCCGGTAGGTGAGTGGGGGCCGAGGGCCAGGCGCCCATACCCACCTTCCGCGCCCTCCAGCCAACCCAAGTGCCCTCCCCCGCCCACCCGCATGGCGGAGGCTGCTTCCCCGCGGAGCTGCAAACATCGTCAAATTCGCTCTTGAATTTCTGAACTCATTGCCAAGCCCCTCCCTCCTTCTTCAAGGTCCGCTCACCACCAGGTCCGGCTTGGCCTTGGCCTCCGGCCCCATGGCCGCCGCCTGCTGCTCCGTCACCACGTTGGCGAACAGGTCCACAGGAGAGGCCTCGGCCGACACCAGCAGACGGGTCCTGGGGGGCCAGTGTGGGTATAATCGGTTGATACAGGTGAAAATGAGGGGAGAGGCGATGGCTGCAAGTGGTGGCTGTACCCTGTTCCCTTGCCGCGTCCGCGTGCCCCTGACGCCTTCCCCCCTTCCCCGTCGGCCGCTGAGAGGTCTCCCCTCCCATGCCCGCGCCCACCATGCCCCGTGCCCAGCGCACCCCACACGGCGTTGCCCCCGTCACTGCCATCCCGCGCCGCGCGCACCTGGCGTCGTACAAGACATCGATGAGCGTCACGAAGCGGTACGCCTCGGGGCGGTTGGCGGCGCCGAAGGCGGGCACGCCCGCCAGCGCGAGCGTGTGGTGGTTGGCGGTTAGCGCCAGGTAGTCGGCGGCGCCCAGCGGCCGCCCGCACAGCTCGGGGAAGGTGAACAGGCACGCCTTGCCTGTTGCAGGTGAGCAGGTTGACCGGGTGGGTACAAGTATGAGCAGAACCCAGTGCAAGCGTCGCACGCCCTGTGCCGCCTGCCGCCTGCCGCTGTGCTTCTCCTTACCCCCTCCCCGCCGCCTTGGCACCTGCAGCCTCCTGCCCATGGCTGCCTCCAGCCCCCCGGCAACCCCACCCCCACCCATACTAGCCCCCGGCCCCGCATCCACCCCCCAAAAAGCGGACTGTTGCTACAATCGGTCGCGGTACCTGCTTGCCACATAACGCTATCAAGGTATTATGCAACCTCTTGCCACAGGCCATTTTCCCTCCACCCACCTGCTGCCCGCGGCACCTCCAGCCTCCTGCCCATGGCCACCTCCACGCTGCCGGGCACCACCGGAGCACCTCCAGACACCTCACGGAAGCGCGCCTCCAGCTCCGCCGGGATGGCGCCATGCTGCCCCTGCCCCTGCCCCTGACCCCCCTGCTCCCCTTTCTGCCCCTGCGCCCCCTGCTGCTGGCCCCCCTGCTGCCCCCCCTGCTGCACCATGTACAGGCCCCGCTGGTGCTGCGCCAGCTTGCGGTAGTCGGTGCTGCTGGCCATGTCGTGCGCAAGGCACTGCACCTGCAGGGGCAGCGGCGTTAACACACACACTTAAGACACGTGTACATATGCGTATGCGGTGTGGGCCAGCTTCAGCCAGGTACCGAGCGGCTGCACGGAGTGTACGCACCAATCTGCAGGCGCTGTGTAAGGGCACGAGCTGTAAACCATGTCATAAGCGGCGTCCCGTCGCACATTCAGCTGTGGGCGCAGTAAGAGATGCACGGACGCCCCCACCTGCAGTCGCTTGATGAAGGGCACGAACAGCTCCCGCTGCAGCCCTCCCTTGTACAGCTGCTCCGGGTGGCGGTTGGACGTGGCCACCAGCACCAGACCGCTCTCCCACAGCCGACCAAACAGCCTGCGGCCGGGGCAGCAGTTAGGCCAAGGTGAGTAGGAACCCTGAACAGCCCACGGGGGCGCGGGAGGGTAGGGCTGCAGGAGGACCGGGGTTGGAGTAGCCACCAGCAACAGCCCGGTCTCCCACAGCCGCCCAAATACCCTGAGGGAGAAGCGGGCAAGCAGGTTCTCACACACGTGCAAGGCGGCACGGCATGGTACGAGTGCAGCGTTCCGTGCGCAGACGTGAAGCAGGATTCAAGGCACCTGGGCCTCCGGTCACCTGTTTAGGATTTCCGCGTCCGCGACGTCGACCACAAACAGCAAGTCCAGCGCCAGCACGCGGCACTTGGCGGCCACGGGTTCAGCTGCACGCCACGGCCACGGCGCCACGTAGCGGGAACTCGGCCCTATCGGCACATATGCGACCATCCCCTCTTGTCACCTGTTTAGGATGGCCGCGTCCGCGACGTCGTTGACAAACAGCTCGTCCAGCGCCAGCACGCGGCACCGCGCCGCCACGTGGTCGGCCACCCCCAGCAGCGGGTCGGCCTCGAGCGCCGCTTGTGCAGCTGGGCGTGCACGTCCAGCATGAAGTCGTGGTAGTGCGTGCGGAGTACCTGAGTAGAGGTGCAGCGGGAGGAGCATGAGAGGAGGTGCGTGCGAAGGGTCGCGTGTGCAGCTGCGAGTGCACGTCAAGCATCAAGTCGTGGTAGTGCATGCGGAGCACCTGGGGATGGGTGGGTGGGGGTGGCAGGCAGGGGCAGGAGGAGGTGGAGAGTATTTAGGAAGACGTGGAAGCGGGGCAGGAGGGACGGGCGACCTGCCGACGCGTGCAGCTGGCCGTGCACGTGCACTGCTGCAAATGCACCGCTGCCCAGGGCGTATTGTACAAGAGTGATGAATTACGCACGGTGCTGACGTTCCAGTGTTTCAGCAACTGCACTGGTGCCGCAACGCGCAACCCACCCTGAAGTGTTTTGGCGCCGTGTCCACAAACAGGTCCATCAGCATGGTCTTGCCGCAACCCACGCCGCCGTACATATACAGCCCCCGTACGGCAGGCGGCCGGTCCGCCGCCGACTGGCCGCCGCCAGCCCCCGACCCCGACGGGCCGCTGCTGCTGCGACCCAGCCCCAGTCCGGAGAGCCACGAGAACGCACCGCCCCCGCTTCCGTTGCCTCTCCCGCTCGAGGAGGAGGTGAGGGGCTGGCCCCAGTTGCTACTGCTGCTGTTGGTGTGGTTGTTGGCGGTGTGGTAGTAGCTGCTGCTAGCTGTTTCCCCCACGTGATCCACAATGGTGAGCCCCGAGGGTCGCCGCCTGGGGCGGGAGTGCTGCTGCCCGGGCAGGGCGTGGGCAGCCCCCGCGCGCTGGAGATCGTCGTACAGTTCCTGCCGCACACAGCAGTTTGTGCAGTTTAAGGTGGATGAGGGTTCACCTGCCGTACTGTGCTTCAGCAGGGGTGTCGCGGGGTGCTTTCCGAGTGAATGTGCCCCTCGTGGGTGGGGGTCAGAGACCTCCCCTGTTGAGCGCTGCAGCACGCCAGAGCGCTGACCCAGATGCCGCACCTGCAAGAGCTGTATTGTGAGCTCCTGCCGTGGGTCTGGCCGGTAACGCCCCGACTGCAGGCCGGCACGGTACTTTGCAAGGGGCCCCCCAGTCTCCGCAGGCACAGGAGCGGAGTGGTGCCGATGTGGCACTGCATCCTCGTGGCCGTTTATGGCATCATCTGTACAGAGATGGTGAGCGAGCAGCCATTACTGCTATGTTATAGGCGCCTAAAGTGGCGAGGAGAGGCGTCATTCCGCCCGGTAACACCTTGCGAGGGTATTAGGTTCAATTGGCTCACCTTGCGCTGACGGCGCATAACAGCGCACATAACTTCCACTTATTTGTTCTAGCCGCAACGTAGGTAGGGCCCTTAGCGAGCTGACCGCTGACCGCGGCAGCGACTTGCCTACGACAGCAACCGACACCCAATCGTTGCCAACGATGCCAAGGTAGCATCACCTAAGCAGGATAAATAGGAACAAGGCGGGCAAAAGAACAGCAACCGGAGCCATACCTCCGAGGGTCCCTCCATTTCGAACCCCGCCAGCCGCCGACCGCAAGAGCCACAACGTCGTGGACAAACGTCGACGCATTCTTCACAGCGTGCAACGTAATCATGCAACTCGGGGTAAACCAGGATCGCAAGCAGGCAACTCCATGTGAACGCGGCGATAAAGAATAGTAATTGTGCCTCGCGCGAGATATACAGCAGGTATTCACAAGTGCAGTGTGGCCAATACCATGTACCCCGAAGCCACGTACAGCAGCCCACACGTGCTGCGTAGCCACGTGCCGTACGCATTGAGCAAATCGGACAGATTGCCCTCTAGGTACCGCGCAAATGGACAAGTGCAGTCACAAGCAAACGCAGGTCCAAGAATGCCCGCAAAGGCAGGTCCAAGAATGCCTGCCAACGCAGGTCCAAGAATGTCCGCATGTACAGGTACCTAACTACTTGCGTATGTACGCTGTACACGACGGGGCGCACACGCGCACACCTTCATCCACCACCTACTCCCGTCCCTCGCCCACTCCCCGCCCGGTGCGCCCCTCCCGCGCTCGCCTCCCCTCCCAAGCCCCAGCTCCCGCCGCTCTCTCCCCTCCCCTTCCAGCAGGAATCCCTCTCCACATTCTCCACGGACTCCCGGTACCCTCTCTCCGCGCGTACCCCCCTCCAGCTGCTCGCCTGTTCACCAACCCCTCCGCCAGTCCGCCTTGGCCCCCTCCGCCCTCGCCCTCCCCATTCCCCTCCCCTACTCCCTCCCCTCCCCCTCCCCCTCCAGCCTCACCGCCACCTCCGCCTTGGCCAGCTTCGCCTTGCGCATCGCTACCGCCGCCGCCCACTCCCTCCCGCCGGGCACCTCCCCTCCCCCCATCGCTCCGCTGCTGCTGCTCACCCCCCGCCCCCTCATGCTCGACTCCCTCCTCTCCTCCGCCCCCACCATCCCACTCGCCACGCTGCCCCCCGGGGCGCTCTGCCTCCGTGGCAGGACCTCCAACTCCTCTCCATCCACACCCACCACCACCTCCCGCCCGCTGGCCGTGACGGCGCCCTTGGGCGTGGGCACGCTGCTCCTGCCCGACCAGTGCAGGCGTAATGACGAGATGGGGTTCTTGAGCAGGGACCCGGATCGCACCATGGTGGCCTGGATGTTGTGCACCTGCTGCGCGCCCGTCACGACACGTGTCAGCAGCGCGGCAGTGCGGTTGCCGTAGCGCCGGCGCAGGCTCGCCTGTGGTGATGGGTTGGAGGAGAGGAGGGAGACACCATGCAAAGGCGTTTGGGTGAAGAACGGGCAGGTAGCGATCGGTCTCCACTGCAAACTGAGGCGTGCACCCGGCTGGTCCACAACGGCTTGCAACCCTGCCTGTGCACACCCCCATAGGCTCCCCTAAGCACCCCACGCAACCCCGTGGAACCCGCACACCATCGTCCCCACCAACATGCACGTGTCCGTCCTACTCATGCTCTGGCCGTCCCCCTCCAGCCCCCAACCCCCTTCCCCGCGGCATCCGTACACCATTTCTCCCCCGCCTGGACCTCGTCCAGCATGTCCCACCAACATTAACACCACATCCTGCCACCATACACCTCACGCCGTTCCCCGCCCCGCACACTTCCTCCGCCCCCCGGGCCCCCTTTGTCCTACCGCCTAACCCCCGCCCCCGCCAAAAGCACGCACCTGGATCTCCTCCGGCGCCATGTCGTACACGCGCTGCCTGTCCAGCCCCATCTCCGCCAGCTGCTTCTCCCAGCTGGTGCGCGTGATGAAGTACACGAACAGGCCCAGCATGGCGGCGTTGAGGCCGATGATGGCCACCGCCAGGACCGTGCGGCCGGCAAAGCCCACGTCGGAGGACATGAAGTACAGGTTGAGGTACAGCGTGACCATGATGACCACCAGGGAGATCTCCTCCAGCCGGTTCATGGTCTGCAGGTCACATGGGGGAGGGGGAAGGGTGTATGCGGTGTTAGGGGGAAGGGTGTATGCGGAATTGTGTTGTTAAGGGCCACCAGCGATCTCCTCCAGGCAGTTCATGGACTACGAGCAGGCCGCACGCCCGCAGGCTGCCAGGGGACCACGTGACCTAGCCCGCTAAGTCGCCAACGACAAAGGCCGTACAACGCGTAGTACTATCTAGCCCCCACTATCTGGCACCCACCATGGTCTTGAACGGCTGTATGATGATCTGCGCTGCGAATGCCACCGCTATGACTGCGATGATGACCAGCATCTGCACCGCCACCGGCCGCTGGCCCAGCAGCACCACCACCGCCGCCACGGCCATCTGGCGCAGCATGATGATGCTCTCCCAGTACAGGAACCTGCAGACCAGGGTGCAGCCAGGTAAAAGTTGTTTACGGTAATCACAAGCTTCGGCGCATGGTATACTCTAAGGCAGCGCCATAATGATGATAGTAATCATGCCACAAACCGCCACAGGCAAGGGTGAGGTGTTGTGACTGCCGTTGGAAGGCGTAACGCCCACAGGAGCCGCTGAGCCCAAGAGCAGTACGAATGTAACGCCGTACCTGAGCTGGTACATCTCCTTGTACGACGCGTACACCACCATGGAGAAGTCTGAGAAGTCCAGCGCGTCGCGGCGCCCCCTGTTGTACAGCCACACCGCCACCGCCAGCGGCCAGCCCACCGCCACCAGCAGCAGCCCGGCCACGCCCAGCCCCAGCGCCAGGGCCAGGTGGCGCCCCACGAAGCACTGCTCGCTGTAGTCCAGCGTCCAGTACTTGCCGGGGTACAGACCCGCAGCAGCCTGCGCGCGCGATAGCACATGAACGTGGCTTGGGGGTTAGGAGGATGGAGGGTTAGGAAAATGGAGGGTAGTGCTTGCCCGGGTACAGCCCGGGAGCAGCCTGCGCCCAACGGAACCCAGGACGCTTAGGTTTCTTATGAGGAACGGAGACAGGGGTGCAGGCGCGCAGCTGCCTGAACGGGTTCGCCAACACGGGAGGCAACAGCACGAAGGCTTAGAGCAAGCGGCGTAGCAACAGAAGGCGGGGCGCAGGCCCGTACCGCCCTGTGTGCAGCAGTCAGGAACCACTGGGGCCATGGGTGCCCCCGCGGCCTATGACGATGTGGGATAGTAGGCTGACAGGGCAGGCAGGCAGGACGTTGACAGACACCGCACCCCCAACGAACCCTGGGCAGGTGCACCAGTAACATTTTACTCCTTCACCCCCACGGCCCCACCCACCGCCAGCGCGTTGTCTGTGCTGCCGTCGTCCACGCTGACGCATGAGAAGATGGACAGAAGCGAGCGCACGGTGTTGGGGTAGAAGTAGAACATGACGGTGGCGAAGGACATGACCAGGCGGGGCGGCAGGTAGGACGAGGCGAAGGCGCGCAGAGACGAGGGCGCGGGCCGCCCGTACGACGCGCGGCGCCTGCAAGTGGCAAGATTTACAGGCACTGTGCTAAAGAAAAGGTGAAATCATGGATGCCAGGTGTCATGGTAGCGATTTCCAAGTTTAGGAGGAAGTGGGGAGGGTACTAGTGCGTGTTGCTACAGCTGCTTGCAAGGTGTTTGAGCGGATCTGGTGGCTTACTTTTCGGTCCTGTAGGCGAGGGCCATAATGCCGGTCCACACCAGCGCCACCACCACCGACACGTACAGCGGCGCCAGGCAGGCCAGCACGGTGCGCTGCATGGCCTTGCTGACCCGTGGGTCGTCCGGGAGCGAGCAGTCCAGCGACACCAGGCTGCCGGGTATGGCGGTGATCTGGTCGTAGAAGCGCAGGTAGTCGAGGATGGACTTGGGAGGGGACGGGATGGGCACGGCGCGGCACAGTGCCAGGATCTGCAGGGGACAAGAGGGGCGAGGGAGAGGGGGACGGCGGCGAGGTTGCAGGTCGGATCAGCGGGGCGGTTGGCAGCACGCAAGGGTGATCAAATGCACCTGGTGCCGTCCTTTGTGCGGACACGAAAGCCCAGTGCAAGCAGGACAAGCAAACATACACCGCCAACATCAGCTGTGGAAGTGATGAATGGAATACCAAAACCACGTGTGCAGCACGCACCTGCACGTAGCTGATGAAGATCTTGATGCACGCCGCGTCCTGCAGCGGCGTCTGATCGTGTCCCGGCGTCACCATGGGCCCGCCAAGCCGCGGCGCATCATCCCCTACCCCGCCGCAGCCAGCCCCCCAGTCATCCGCCACCCCCGTGAACATCTCATCCCCAAACGCGCTCTTGGCGCCGTCCGCACTCCACTTCTTCGGCAGCTCCTCCCACCGAAGGCCCGAGTTGCGCGGCCAGAACGACTGCTGCTGCTGCTGCTCCGCCGCCCCCGAGCCCTCCTGGCCTGGGTCTGTCACACCCACGTGGCCGCTGATCCCCAGCTTGTATCGTAACGATGCCCCCAGAGACCGCCTGCCAGACGCCCCTAACGATGGCACTGCGTCCAGCTGTGAGTGGCTGTGCGCGGGGCTGATGTGGTACGAGCCCGGTACGGCACCGGCGCTGCCCCGGTGTCGGCCCTCCGCTCGCAGCTGCCGGCGGAGAATCTCCGCCATGAAGCCGGGGGGCATGCCCGAGGATGAGGCCACACGTGGGGAGACCACCAGGTTGGAGGTGGAGGCGGAGTGGCCCACATTGATGAGGTGGCTGAAGCCCCAGCCGCCGAGCACGCCTCGCTCGACTCGCTCGCCGCCGCCGGTGCGGCTGGGCTGCACGAGGAAGCTGCTGTGCAGGCCGCCGCCGCGCATGTGCATCGGCACGCCAGCAGGGATAGTGCCGCTGGTGGGCTGGGTGGTGAAGCTGCCGCCAGCTGCCGCGCTGGCGCCGGCGTAGGTGTTGGTGTTGGAGCCGAACAGCCAGCTCAGCGGCCCGCCGAAGCCTCCGCGGGACATGGATGGCTGCTGGTTGCGCAAGGGGGCAGGCGGAGGGCCGGCCGGCTGGGAGTAGGCCATGGGCAGGCCGGGGATGACGCCCTCACTGCGGCGGTGCGCGCGGTTGGCGAAGAAGCCTCCGGCGCGGGGGGAGGCCTCCGCCTGCAGCTGCGAGAAGGTAGCAACGGCGGACCTGTCCTCGCCCGCGTACGGACCGCCACGTGGCGAGCCCTTGCCGTCGTCCGAGTTGTACTGCTGCTGGTGGTGGTACACGTGCTCACGCTGCATGCGCAGCAGCTGCTGGTGCTCCTGCAGGTGCTTCTCGGCCAGGGAGCTGCGCCGCGGGCCGCCAGACGCCCGACCCACGGGTCGGTCCTGCGCACTGTCCCGTGGGTCAGTCGCACCCTCCTCCTCCTCCTCTCCCTCTGCATGCTCCCCCGCCCCCGCCGCCGCGCCCTTTCCACGCATCCCTCCCGGCCTGCCACTGCCCTCACCGTCGCCCCGCCCCTCACCACCAGCCCCCGCCAGACCGCTGGTCGGTACACGGTTGTACACGCGCGTATCGTGCGACCCGTGGGACGTTACGTCATCTCCCGGCTCGGTGCCGTACGCCAACCGCCGTGCAACCTCCACCACGCCGGTGACGCTTGCAGCCACAGGCAGCTCGCCCCCTTCGCCCCCCTGCTGCCCCTCCTCCTCGTTCTCCTCAACCAGGATGCCGACGGTCGCCGCTCGCTCATGCCTCTCAGGGGAGCCCAAGTCGGCACGGGCACGCGTCGGCGTGCCGTACACGCCCATGGCGGGCGTGCCGTGCGCGGACCTGCCCTCCACGCTTCCAACCATCGACAGCGGAGTGTTGTACGACAGCGTGGTGTCGTAGCTCGCCCTGGGATACTGCAGCGCCGGGCTGTACGGCCCCGGACTGCCAACCGCCATGCGGCTAGGCGCGAACAGGTGGCTCCGGGTCGTGGATACAACGCCACCAAACGGCGTTCCGCTGCCCGGAGTGCCGCCAGCAGCAGAGTGCGGGGTGCGGACCGGGGAGCTGGACCGGGAGGCCCCTGGGCTGCCGGCAGTGTGCGGGCGGCGTGGAACCCAGCCGCCAGCTCCGGAGCTGGGCCGGCCTGGGTTGGTGAGTGCGCCCACTCGCCCAGGGGCGCTGCTGTGGGGGTTGAGCAGCATGGGGCTGCCTGTGGTGGTTGTGGCGGTTGGTACGACTGGAGCGGGGCTGCTGGCTGCGGGTATGAGGCCCGTGCCTTCGGCACGTGTCGGAGTGTGGGCCATGGGTGAGGCGGTCCGGGAGTTGGTTCCATTGCCGGGTTGCGAGAGGTGCATGGAGTGGGAGTGGGGCAGCTGGGGGGAGGCAGCGGCGGCGGCCGCTGTGGCTGAGGGAGAGGTGGGGGACACGGGCAGGTGGTGCACGCCGCTGTGGCGGCGGGAGGGCAGCTGCTGCAGCAGCAGCGCCTGGGGCGAGTTGAAGGGCGACTGGAAGGGCGGCGGGGAGTGGAAGGGCGGGGAGGAGGTGTGGAAGGGCGGGGAGTGCGGCTGGCGCGATTGGTTGCTGTGCTCCACCAGGAAGGACTGCTCCGCCGCCAGGTAGGCCTGGCGCAGCGCCACGAGGCCCTCCAGCTTGGGCGGCAGCGCTGCATTGTGGGCAGGGGGACAAGCGAAGCACACAAGGCCCATCTTGTTAAGCTGAATGCATCGCCAGTGATCGCAGTGCACGGTGGTGCACGCTTTTTTCAGGGTAACCTCCGCACACCCCTTCGGTAGGTCAGCGTCCGTACTGCATGTAACGCAACCGTTTGTTGATAGGTAGTGAAGCTATCATCACATCCCCGGCCCCCGTCTCTCCCGCTCTGACTCACCGTTACCGAATATGGGCGGCTCCCCTCCCCTGGTGTCGGGCAGCTCGTCGTCGTCCAGCACCGCCATGAGCCCCGGGTCCACCAGCGGCCGCCCCAGCAGCCGCAGCTCGCCCATCACCTCGGTCTTGCGCTCCACGCGCTGGTGCCCGGCAGCCGTCATGCCCTGTCGTTGGTGTTATTGACGGAACGAAGTATTTTTAGTTTAAAGTGCAGATTGAAGGGTGCCATGGAATGTGCTTTTCCTGTGCTTGCGCTCGACGCGCTCGACACATGGTTGTCGGCAGCGGTCATGCCCTGCAGGGCGCACAAGCTCCAACCACCACCTCAGCATGTGGTGTAACAACACCATCGCAGGGCATGGGGTCCTGTAGCAGCATGCCGCTAAAGAAAAATAGAGCGCAATCATCAGAGCAAAGCTGCGAGGATCGGCATGGGGGTGCACTCAAGCCCTTGGTCCCATGTCACGATACAGTCCACAAAGGCGGGGGTGGGGCGGTGGACCAGCAAGTGTCGTACTCCCCTTATTCCATCGCCACTAGGGATAGGCACTTCCCCCAATCTCATTACATCACACCACAATATCCAAACCTATCCACCCCCGCACCTGGAACAGCAGCGACCGTATGGTCCACGCCAGCATGACCAGGGTGAGCACCATGGCCAGCGCGTAGTACACCCCGTTGTACACGCGGTTGGGGCACAGGCGGCACGTGGCGGGCCCCGTGGAGCCGTACCCCGGCGCGCAGGAGCCGCACAGCACGCCCACGTAGCCGGGGGAGCACAGCGAGGAGCTGTAGTTGGAGGCCAGCGCGCCGGCAGCCTGCATGTGATAATGCATACAGCAAGTGTTAACCAGAGTCAGAATCAGATGTGTCATATGCGGCAACTTCATCGTCTAGCAAAGGCGCATCCAGGCACACCGCAAGGTTGGGATGCAGCATAGCAGTCCTTGCAGGACGCAACCAGGGGGCCCACCTGCAGCAGCAGCACATATCCGTCGTCGTCAAACGGCGGGCCGTACGGACTGTCCCCTGCCGCCTCCCCGCCATTATCCGCCGCCGCCGCCAGGCCCCTGCCCCCCTCGCCAGCCAGCATCCTCCTCAGCTCCTCCAGCTGCCGCTGCAGGTGCTGCAGCGCAAGCGGCTGCTGCTGCTGCTGCTGCTGCTCCCCCAGCGCCCTGGCCCTCGCGGCCAAGCCCACGCCCACGCCCCAGCCATCCTCCCGCCCTGCCAGCCCCACATGCCTCACGCCCTGCTGCACCGCCCCCGCAACCGCAACCGCCCCTGACCCTGACCCGTGGTACGTCCCCACAGGTACCAGGCCCGCGGCCCGGACCACGCTCTCCGCCAGCTCCCTTAACCGCTGATGCTCCTCGTGCAGCAACAGGCGGGCTCCTGGAGGAATCGAATGAGGGTGCCACAGCTTGGCAGCTTTGGCATTTGCAATGCATGACAATGACATCGACATTGCATAATATCAATGACTTCAGGTAAGCTAAGAGAGTTTCTGTCAATGAAGTGGTGAGGACAAAGTCAACTTTTCGGTAAAGCGGTGCGAATACCTCTGGCTTTGTGACACAGGCTGACTGCTTGACTGACCTGTGTGCGCGCCTCCGGGGCTGTGCATGGAGGAGGCGGAGGCGGGGGAAGTGGTGGGGTCGGCGGGTGCGGAGGAGTTGGGCCGCAGCACCAGGGACGCCTGCAGCGAGCGGGACAGCTGCATGACCTGCTGCTGGATCTCGGACAGCACCTGCAGCCGGGAGTCGTACGTGCACGCCTCCTCGTTGGGGCACTCGAGCACCTGGGGGCAAGGAACGGGGAACACGAGAACACGTTTGGACAGCGCCATTCCCCACCTAGCAAACAGTATCACAAGGCATTAGCCGCGGTGAGACCACCCGGCCCCCCTCCTCGCGTTGCTAGTACTTTGTTTAGTTGGAAGTGCCACGCGCCTTCCACTCGCCCGCTACCCAGCACCCGCTGCACATGCAAGCCCCCATGCTTTTGGTATTGCCGCAACAGCACCACGACACACCTGCTCGCTGTAGTAGTTGGAGTGCCACGCTCCGTCCACCGGCACGATCATTCCGGGGTAGTCGGGGTCGGAGCACAGCGCGTCTTCGCTGCATGCGCTGCACAGGTGCGCCGTGTGGTTGAAGTTGTAGTAGCCGGGGCTGCAGGCCAGGCACTGGTCCAGCGTGGGGGACAGGTACTCGCCGATGACGCAGGGCCGCACGTAGATGGTCATCTGCGGGTGGGGGCGCAAGATGAAGGGGAGAGCACTTACGGCGCAGGGGTGCGGTCGAAAACAGGGGGAGAAGCGCACTTGCCGGTCGCACAGGGCCGTACGCAGATGGTCAGCTGCAGGCGCGCAAAGTGGCCGCATCAGTAAGCCCGAGAGTGCTAGTGGCAGAGCCCACCGAAGGCCCGTCGCGAACAAGCCAAACAAGCTCCACTCACCCCCGTGCCGTTTAGCTCCCTGAAGGGCGTGCTGGCCGCAAAGTCCACGTCGTGCCAGCCCGCCTGCGCCCTCAGCTTGAGGTCGTCGAACAGCGCAGTGCCGTTGGCGCTGCCCATGTAGGTCTGGCCAAACACCTGCAGCAGCGGCAGCAGCAGCAGCAACAACAAACAAACGTTACAGCCCCATAAACGGCAACAGTCTGGGCAATTTCACTGTACAGCAAGTTGCTCGGCTGCCGCTAAGCAGTTCAAGGATAAGCACGGGGGTGTGCACGGGGCCGGTTCCCAGCTTAGAATTTGGTAGTTACCGTTGGTTAGGGTACAAAGTGCGTTCGTAGTGCGTGCTTCGTACCTGTAGGCTGACCGCCCGGATGACCACGCTGCCGTTGCCGCCCGACACCAGCTGGCCGTACAGGTCCCGTACACTCAGGTTGGCAAAGATTGGTGAGCTGCTGGTGTAGAAATCCAGGTAGTGGGGGTCCATCGACAGCGAAAAGGGCGTGCTTGCCACGTCGTCACCGTAGCCCCCTACTAGGGCTGCGTTGCCGCTCCAGCTGTCGCATGCCCTCAGGTGCAGCGGGGGCAGGTCCAGGGCAGGAGCACGGTGGTAGTCGGGGGGCGGTGGGGGCACGGGGGGAGAAGGCGGGAGCGGGGGACGAGGCGGGGAGGGCGGGTTGGGAGGGGGTGGGAAGGCTGGTGCGTCTGTGCTGGAGGCTGTTGCGTCCGTTGGGCTGTCGCCGTGCCAGGAGTCGAAGGAGGGCGGTGGGGGGATGGAGGGCGGCGGGGGGGAGGGTGCGGGTGTGTCGGGGGCAGCGCAGGTGGTGTTGAGCAGGCTGGGGTACTCCCAGTAGATGGCTCCACCGCCACCGCCTAGCGCGGTGTTGTTGGCCATGACGCAGCCTTGGAGATTGGCAACGTAGCAGGTGGCGGGGTCGCCGCAGGACTCGCTGGAGGTAAGGTAGAGGGCGCCACCACTGACGGCGGAGTTGGCCAGGAACGCCGAGTTGGCCACACTTACCGCCGTGCGCTCGGAGCCTACCACGGCCAACGCCCCGCCCTTGCCCTTGTACGCAGTCACCATTAGGCTGTCTTCCGGCTGACCCACTGCGGACGCGACGGTTGTGAGAGCGGTCGAGTCTGCGCGGTTGGCGAGGAAGTCGGCTCGGATGGTGCATGTACGGGCAGAGTACAGGTGTACGGCGCCGCCGGACGCCGCCGTGTTGTTGGCGAACAGCACGCCGTACGGACTCCACCTGTCGTACGCCCCGGGGACGTCGTACACCCACAGCATGGCGTCCTGCAGGTACATCGCTCCGCCGGTGATGGCGGTGTTGTTGGCAAAGACGGTGGCGTAGAGGGTCTCCGGGGCGGTGGACGCAGTGAGGCCGGTGGGCTTGTACAGGGTAGGGGCCGTGTCAGGGGTGGCACGTGGCACGTCGGGTACGGAGAGGGGCCTGGGGCACCTGCTGCCCTCATCCTGGTCTCCCAACACAGCGACACGGGCCTCCAGCCGGGCATGCAGCGCGCCGCCCAGCCTGCCCGTGTTGCCAGAGATGCGGCTGCACGCGATGAGCACGTTGCTGGTCTCCACGTACACCGCGCCGCCGTAGCCGGTCTCGCCGTCCCAGCTGTTGAGCAGCCCGGCGACGTTGTTGCTGAAGGTGGCGTTGGTCAGGGTGGAGGTCTTGGACGCGGCCATGTTCGTGAGATGCACTGCGCCGCCGTTGGTGCCCGCCAAGTTGCCCTCGAGCCGGGTGGACAGCAGCTCCACAAACAGCGACGTCTCCACCTTAACCGCCCCGCCCGCGCCGCGCGGGGCCCGGTTGCCCTCCAACACACACTGGTCAAAGTTGAGGCCCTGTGCCAGGTCCCGCGCAACGACTGCGCCACCGCCGGACACGGCCGGCGCGTTGATACTGCCTCCGGCTGTGCCAGCTGCCATAACGGAGTTGGCTCGGTTGCCCACGAAGCGGCAGGATAGGAACGTGGCCTTTGTCTGCTCTTGGAGCGCCACCGCGCCGCCCGAATCGTTCGCGAGGTTGCGAAGGAATAGCACATTGGTAAACGTAAACAGGCCGCCCTGGCTGCCGATAAACGCGCCGCCGCTGCCAATGGTTGCAGCGTTGCCCGCCAGCTCGCTCTGCACCAAGTCGAAGCTGGTCACCGAGTCAACGGAAAACGCGCCGCCTCCCTGGCCCGCCGAGTTGTCGACCGCCGAGCAGTTGTACACGTACACGCCAGCGCTGCTGCTAAACTGCGCCGCCGCGCCGTACACCTCCGCCCAGTTGCCCTCGAAGCGGCAGTCCATCACGGACGCAAACATCTGCACGCCCGACAGCCACAAGCCCGCCCCGGACCCGCTGGCCCGGATGAGCTTGCCTGTGACGTCAACTGGTATGGGCCGAACGTTGCGGACAAAGGTGGACTGACTTACGGCTGCATTGGTGGCCACTTCAATTGTTAAGCCTCCGCCCTTGTTCTCCGCAAAGTAGCTGTTGGTGACTGTGACGCTGGAGATGCAGCTGACGATGGCGCTAACGGCCACAACGGAGCAGTTGGAGTTGGTTACGTTTAACCGGTCCAGCGTGACGGTTGTGCCCTCGGCGAGCGTGCTGGACAGCTCCCCAAACACCTTTTTGTACTTGCTAATCCACAGCACGCCACCCAGCGCGCTGCCGACGCTGTTGCCGCTGAGGTCGGCGCCGTTGATGGCCAACGATGCGCCGGGCTTGTGGTCGGCAAGCAGCAGCGCGACCAGGGCTCCCGCACTGAGGAAGAAGCGGTCGCGCCTCGAGCTGTCATTGCTGCTGCTGCCGTCGTAGTTAAGCCACGGCACGGACACGGTGCCAACGCTGTCGTACAGCTGCAGCTGCGTGATGTCAGCATTCTCCACGCCGACTGCCAGCAGCGCGGCGGCGCCAGTGGTGTGGTGGGTTAGCGTGACGTTGTCGAGGTCGATGTGCAAGCCCGTGTCGGGGTGGTTGTACTCGAGGATGCGGAGCGCGACAAGGCCGTACACGCCGGCGTTGCGGGTTAGACGGGTGCGTGTGGCTTGGAGGCGGGCGGTTACAGGCGAGGCACTGAGGGGCATGTACACGACAGTCCCAGAGGGAAAATTGGTGAAGGTGCCGGGTAGGAAGTTGGCGGTTGGAGGTAGCCACGGGAAGGCGGTTGGCGGGGAGTCGAGCCACAAGACGGTGTTGTCGTACAGGTCGGTGTCGGTTAGTGCCAGTAGGGACTCGGCCAGGGACTTGACCAGGATGCTGGAAGCGCCCATGCCGGTGTTGTTTGTGAAGCGGCTGCTGATGAAGCGCACGTTGCAGGGGCTGTCCTGGGAGGTGCATAGGACGGCGACGGCGGGGGTGGCGCGTGCGGGTGTGGTGAGGACGCCATCTCCGCGAGCGCCGTTGGATTGGAAGGAGCTGCTGCTGACTGCGAGGCTGCCCTGCTGCAGCTGTGCCAGCAGGGCTGAGGCCGTGCAGGCTATAGACTCCGTGTGTAGCGGCGGGATGGACGGGCCCTGCATGCGCAACATGGACGCAGTTAGCCATCGGTGTGGGGTGTGGGAGTTTATACAGAGTGTGCAGATGTGCTGCAGACACGGCTGTGGACACGGACACACACACGTGCGCGCACCTGTGCTTGGTTTTCTGCAAACATCATTTGTTGAAGCTCCCATGTCACTGGTGGGCTTGCTTCATCTGCTGTTGAGTTGCCCGAGTTGAGCCAGATGGCCGGCCCGCTGCAGTGCCTAACTGTCAAGTTGGCAAGCAGGACGTGCCGGGCGTTTGACATAAGTGCCGACGCAACGCCTGGGCCGCAGCTGAGTACCGATGGGGTTTTTGAAGTGCTGTCAGACACCCCAATGAGGTGGAGCGTGTCCAGGCCGCTTGCGCTGAGGGTGTCCAGCAGGACGACATTGCCATGCGACAACCGGATTCGCAGGTCCGTAACGTTGTCGCTGACTGCGCCATCTATCGCAAACTTCAGCTCTTCATAAGTGCTGACGTTCACGAAGCGCTGGGCGCCCGCCGACAGCAATAAAAGCAATTTGACCAGGAGGAGTGCAGCTAATTTCATCTTGGTCCATGTAATCTATGTTGAGGATAAAATGTTATGATACGTCTGTACTGGGTGTAAGCTGGGTCCTCGCCAAACTTGCCCCGTGTCCGAAAGTCGGTTGTGCTCGACGAACTACCGCCGACCCTTGCTCTCCCTCTGGAAGTTCGTGAGAGGACAGTCGAGAGCTGCCGGTACATAGGACTTGGGCCTGAACTTTGGACGGGCGCTTACAGAGCCAAAGAGGTAGGTTTCGCCAAGCGTACTAAACGTAACAAGAACTCACATTCCGACAAGAACTGCATTTCGGTGTGCCTGCCAACTCTTCTCATAGACACAGTATTATTAAGCTTTATCTCACTTTCGAGCTTGACTCTGCTCACGACGACCACGGGCGTCCAGGACGTGCGGTATTTATGCCACGGCACGCGCAGAGCTTATACCAAAAGGAGTTCGTGCTGATTGTCGAGGAACGATGTCAAGGTGAGCGTGCTGGGCACTGAGAAACAGCGACAAAGGTGGCCGTATGCGCGGGGCTGGGTCCACACGTGCTGCGTCGACGTGCTGGGACCGGCCCCAGCACCTAGGGACCCAGCACGTATGCACAAACTCAATCAGCTTGGCAAACCGCACAACCTGCCGCACTAACAACCAATATCCTGGCTCCTCCTGTCGCACGCGGCGATTGTGGCAAAGCGCTTGTGCTGCACACTCGAGAAGCCAAAAGCCCTCGACACCAGCACGCCGTGCCCCGTCCAGCCCCCACCTGTCACCGCCGTTGCCGCCGAGCTCCGCCTGGCTATCTCCAATTCCCCTAGAGAGGCATACTAGCCTGAATATGAACCTCTACTGCTGGCAACCTGCATCCTTTGGCATAAAGTGACCGCTGGTCAGGCCGTCAATTCAAACTACAGTATTCCTTGCCCCTGCCCTCAACGGCGCCAGCATCCAAAGGTGAGTAATGCTGCGCTGTGCCTGTGCTCAGCAGCTGCCACTCGCACAACCATGGACCGCGTGGTGAGCACGCAATGGCAAGAAGCACACTGGTACGCCGTTGCGTGTGGCTTCTCGTGAGCACTGCAACTCCTTGTTGCTACCACACCGGTACCATGCGCTCTCACCCCCCACCCCGCAGGTTTGGGCTCCGGTCGCGTGTCCATCAGTCCTCCCAAGTCGCAACGTGCTGCCTGCCAGCAAGGTGAGAAGCATGCGAGCACAGTGTGGGACAGCGGGCACGGGGCACGCCGCGTCCAGCACAGGGTGCGGCGCCATGGCCATTACAAGGGTGCCTCAAGGGTGCCAGCACCCGCCCTGGACTGTCGTCTTCAGTTTCTACCCTTTCCTCTCCGCATCTTGCTCCCCCTCCTGCATTTCCTCGCGTTTCTGACGTTTTGTTCCCCCCTCCTGCGCACGGTGACCTAGGTGACCCGCGTTGCGCCCTCACTGCCCACAGTCTACGCCATGCGGGACGGGGGAGTGCTGCCACAGCGTGTACGTACCAGCGGTTGGCGGCGCATCTGCGGTACGGCCTGGCAGCATATAAGGTACGGCTGTACGGCAGCTGTTTTACGCTCCCTGTACAGGCACGATCAAGCAGCACATCGCCAGCCAGGGCCTCTCGCTAACACACGTGGCCTTGGCCCGCCAGCGGATCAGCTGACCCTGAACCCAAGCTGCGTTACACGCCCCTTTTTTCCCGGTACACATTTCCTTGTCCTGTCCAGGTGGCGCGTGCATGGATGGGCAGCCCCTGCGCGGCATGCGGCTGTGCGGTGACTGCACATTGGGCACGGGCTGTAGGTGGACACGCACACGGCTGAGTCTCCATGCGGGTTACACAGGACGACCAAGTTCCGCTCCGCTAGCGGCTCGACTTCGTGCCTAGCCTGAAAATGATGCATTGTATAGTCGTGCACTGCAACATGCAGCGCAATGGAGCGAAAATAGGTGCCTGGCACGCGCTTAGTAGAGGCATGACACCGCGGCCCAGGGTCTGTTGCAGCTAATCGGCGCATTGGACATGGGACAGGATGGTGATCAAGGCCGTGCTTGTCTTCGTTGTCATACTTTGAGTTGTGACCTGCGCCGTATTGTTTGGTGCGCAGCGTGTGGAGCAACGGTAGTAATGGGAGGACCATGGTACGTCTGAGACAGTGGGGCGCAGCAGTGCAGAGGTCCCCTGGTCCTCTGGCTGGCATAGGCGCACAACACGCTAGTGCGAGATGTGGACTGGTGTTTCAGGCTGCAGGCAAGACACCCGGGCTGCGAACCGCAACTATCGGTGCAGCGGGTTGGACGCTGCTTGCTGGGGCGGCGGCTGGTGTATGCACACAATAAGCGAGCCCCAGGCCCTCGGCTGCCTTGTGCCGTGGTGCCCATTTGGCGCCAAGCTGCATGCGGAATGTCCCATTACTGGTACATCGGTTGAATGTCATGCCGCTTTACTGGAGTTAATGCACCTGGCGCACCCGTTACTATTTAATCCCATGCGAGATGGTTCAGCTGGCTTTTCGCGTCCCATGGGTCTCGTAAACTCAACCAGGCTCAACACCCCGCGAGGCTCGTTCGCCAACCTGTGCGCAGCTTTACTCGTAGATATACTATGTAGTACAGCTTTCTGTGACCTCCAAACCCAAGGACTCGGCTTGCTTTCCATGGATCATCCTGATGTCGCGATTGTGCCGCCCGAGCTCGACGCGAACGCCGTCATATCGCGCATCGAGGCGGCAATGGAGCACTTTGTGAGCAGCCTGGCCGACGGCGACGTGCCTGTGATGGGCGGCGGGGGCGGCGAGGGCGCGGCTGAGGACGTGGGCGCGCCCACTCCTGCCACTGCAGCGAACGCGAACACCTCTCAGCAGCTGGGGCGGCGCAGCGCAAGGACGGCCCCGCAGCCCGGTTCCAGATCCCTGCTGGCCAGTCAGGGGGCAGGGGCGCTGGCGTATGCCCGTGGTGAGCTCGTAAGCCTTAGGGCAGAAACGACCGTGTGTTGCATACAAGGATTGGTAGTGGCCGACCGGCAGCTCACGCAGAGACCGCCCAACGCCGTGGGAGACTGCCCCTCTCGGGCCAAGGTGCCGTAGCATACAACCTTTCTATATACAACCTCGTGGCCGCACCAGCATCATAGTGCATGACAGAGCAGGCGGCATTTGTGGCAACGAAGGACTCGACGGGAAGAAGGCCTGTCCGGCGTACGGCATGTGCGTCTACCCACGCTGTCCGCCGTGGGCCCTGCCGTACCCTACCGTACCTACCGGTATCAGGTACCACTACACTGAAAGCTGCAGCAGCGTGCAACTGGGAGCAAAATAGCAGAACAGCAGCAGGAAAGAAGGACCAATGCTTGTAGCCTTTCCAGCATCGATCCCCGCCCCGCCTGTATCACCCATTCACACAGTGCTGGTGGTGCTGGATGCGATGCACTGTACGGTAATTCACTTACCACCTGAGCTGTACACGGGCCCTGCCCCACGCAACGCTTCTCCCACGCAGTGCTGGTGGTGCTGGACGCCATGCACGAGCTGCTGCTGCAGGGCCGCACCGCCACACAGCGGGACATGTACTACCGGGTGAGGCGTGGGTGTCGCATGCCGTGCGCAAATTCAGTACGATGTCGCAAAGCAAGCACGCAGTAATGCACTGGGGTGCATGTGATTAGGGTGCGAGCACTGGGTAGGCAGGTGGGGCGCTGCACAGTGGGACGTGTGCTAGAGATTGGGTCGCTTGGGTCTGGTGTGACGCAAGGGTGGGCGGGTAAGTGGCAAGGGCAGGAGCAGGGTCAGGGGTATGTACTACAGGGTGGGTTGTGAGATGGGGCCGGGTGGCTTGGGGGCAGGGGCAGGGAGCAGGGGCAGGGGCCAGCGGCAGGAGGCAGGGGGCAGCACTGGGCAGGGACACGCACCGTACCACAGGGCGGGGTCGGTGCATGCAGGTGCATGCAGGGCAGCTCGCTCCTCTGATTGGGTGTGGATGTGCGGCAGGGGTCGAGGCGCGTTTAGATATATCCAATTATATAAATAATAAATGTACATAAGAAGTGCATCCGGTAACAAGTTGACAAACGAGGGTGTGAGAGTCGTTAGGTGGATCGTGGATCAGGGGCAGGGGACAGGGGGCAGGGGGCAGGGACAGGTAAGGCGTACGTACCACAGCGGACACGTACTGTACATAGGGTAGGATGCGTGTGCAGCGTGTGCGTGCTTAGGGGTACATCCTGATACCGGTACATACCGAGTACTAGACTTGGAGGATGATACAAAGTATCAGGAAGGTACTAGCAGTGCTGTGGGGTGCAGCGCGGGGCGCCTGCGTGGTGGCGGCGGATGGCGCGTTCCACCGCATCCTGCAACACGCACCTTGAAGTTCAAGCACAGCATGTGGGCTGGAATGTGCACGGTACGTGTGCGGCACGGAGCAACACTGCGAGGACACACATAGCCATGCGTATGGTGTGGGGCCATGCACCAGGGCTGACGCAGGAGGGTGCACGGTATGCGCTGGGGCGCCAGGGCGTGTTCCCGTACGTGTGATACAGCGACATGGAGCACATGGAGGAGCAGCAGCTGCCATTTCAGGAGGCGTTTCACAGTTACCTGTCCGGTGCGGATGCCAGCACATCTGACCGAATGGCTGTGAAACGCCTCCTGTGTGGGCAGCCGCTGCTGCTCCATGCGCTCCAGGTCGTGGTGTCATCCGCACCGCGATGACGTTTTGGCGCACCAGCGCAAACCACGCACCCTCCTGCGGCAGGCCAGGTGCACGGCCCCACACCATACCGGCACGGGGAAACATGATCCTCAGCCTCCCTGTGGTGTCATTGCAGGTTTCCCCTTCCGGGCCAACTGACGAGAATGCTCCCTCCCTACCCCTGCCCATACTCCCGCCCCCGGTTCCGTCACCCCAGTTGCTCAAGCCGCCGCTGTTCGCCACCGTGCGGGACGTCAACAGCGCCATACAGGTAAGGGTACCTATGCACGAGGGTTAGGTGGAGAAGGATGCGGCCTTGCGGGTCAGTTGCAAGCAAGGCATGGCCCCACGTCACCTTGTGCGTGAGACAGTCTTGATGACTGAAGAGACCAAATGCATGTACTCGTACTGCAACATACCCCAGCTGCCTTAACGACGTCTGTACCGACACGTGCCGTGACGACACGTGCTGTACGCGGGCCGTGTACAGCCTGTTCCTGTGCTTAAAACGCCCTACTGCGGCCCCCGAGCATGCCGACGGGTACGGTAACGTGCGTACATGTACGGCATGCGTACGGCGAATTGTGCGGCATGCGCACTGCAGGACGCCGTGGCGCTGCTGGGCGTGCCGCGCGGGCGGCTGGGCGTGACGTGCAGCGGGCGTGGGGCGGTGGCGGGGCGGCTGCTGCTAAGGGAGGGGCCGGCGGCGCCGTGGCTGGACTGCAGCGCTGCAGGTCAGGACGTTGAGGGTGGCAGTAGGCGTGGCTTGAAGCCGGGCGCGTGGCTTGGTGGCTGGGGTGGCGCACCGCTTGTGTGGAAGTCTTGAACAACCGCTGCATCATGTTACGGTACGCAAAATTATGCGCAGTGTGTGGGCCCTGGGCTCTGGGCCGCAGTTGGTTATGCGGCGGGCGGCCCTTAGGTGTTGCATCATTCTGCAAGAGCGGGTCCTGAGAGCAGCAGACTGACTGCCGCCCTACGGCAGCCGAAACCCGGTTAACCCCCTAAAGGGGCCCTTAAGGGTCCCTTAACGGTTAAGGGTTAAGGGGACCTTAAAGGATAAGTAAAGTTGCCTTTGTAACTAAGGCTCCCGGCATACCGCATACATATGGAACTGAAAGCGTGCATTTTGGGGGATCACGGATGCGGAATGACACCGCACATGTGAAGCACAACTGCTCACAAGCTACACATCAATTACGTAGCGGTGTTATTGCAAGTGAAAGCTTGTGTGCCTTTCCATTCACGCACGATGTGTGCCAGGCAGGCCCTGCACACTGCTAGCCAGCCGCCGTCAATCGGTCATCTTTCAAAGCGTTATTTTCCTTTCCCGCCTTGTTCATCACTGCTTACCCCGACCCCGTGCAGGGCCCGCGGGACGAGCGCTTCCGGGCGACCTCGACGCCATCATGCGTATGGGGCTGCAGTGCCCCGTGGCAGAAGCAGCAGCGAACAGACACGGGGCAGCAGGGGCAGGGGTGGGGGTAGCAGCAGCTGGAGCAGGGAACCCGCACGTGTCGCCGCCCGCCACCACGGGCTACCTGCTGGTGGTGGAGAAGGACGCTGTGTTCCAACGCCTGGCGGAGGACAGGATATGGGAGCACCGTGAGTGGCAGGGGATTGGGAGTAGGGCTTTGCTGGGGGGCGGGGCGCGTGACACAGTCGCCTAGCAGGGTTGTCACATACGCTCCCCCCTGCTCATATACGCTAGTACTATACGTCGTATGGGAGGAAAATCCATAAATACGATACATACGACGTGTAAATACGCTCCCAGGCAACTTTGGCCCAGAATGTGCAAGTGTGTGGCGTCCTACATCTATAGATACTTTGAGCTTCATTCCATGTCTATAATATGCAAAGAAGCTTGCCCTGCGACTCTCCAGGCGGTGAACGTCCGCGACATTGCACCCCCGAAGGCCCGATTTGAGCGGTACGAACAGGCCAGGGCCCATCATATGCACACATTACATCTAGCATCACTATCGGTAACCGTCCCTGAGCAGCGGTTGAGGTTGCGGAGGCAAAGGCTGCCCATCCGTGGCTACTGCCACGGTCAAACCTTGCGCTAAGTGCCCCTCACAGCGCACTCCTCACCGACTAGGGCATTCATATGGCTACTACATCACATGCGAGTGCAGATGGGGTTGGCTGGGGCCCAATTCCGCCCCAAAAGCCATCGTTGGGCCATGTGCTCTGTGGGCGCCCAGCCATACCATATACGTGCGAATACGAATACGCATATGCCATGCACGGGTCTCGTATGGAATACGTATATATTTATAATACGTATGGTATGCGTATTCGTATGTTACAACCCTGTCGCCTAGTGAAGGCCAGCAAGGGGCCATGGGACGGGGCCGCCAGGCTTACTTGTTCACGGGGAACCCCTTCCGTTTGGTGTGCGGCATCACACCCACCACACACCACACACGCACATGGTCAGCCGGGTCCGCAGAAAGCTGCTTGACACACGTTGGCAGCCCACCGTGGACAAGCTGGGACACACACACTTTTTTTACGGAAGGGCTTCAATCGCATGTGCTCTTACCTACTGCCCGTCCTGTTGGGTCCCTGCTGCGCGCTGCTGTTGGAAACCTACCGTCCTCGACAACTAAACCGTATCCTCTCACACTTCGCTTCGTCCCGCTAATTCCTGGAGTCCCGGTGCATCCCTTCTCGTCCTCACAGTGCCGTGCGTCATGGTGACGGCCAAGGGCGTACCCGACGTGGCCACGCGCGCCTTCGTGTGCCGCCTGACACGTGCCTTCCCCTCGCTGCTGCCTGTGGGCCTGGTGGACTACAACCCAGCGGGCGTGGTCATCCTCATGACGTACAAGTACGGCAGCGACCGGATGGCAGTGGAAGGGCGCGCGTGAGTACCGTACGTACCAGAACTGAAAGGCGAGCCGGCCATGTGGGGGTGCGTGCTGTGTGGGTCCATCTATCTCTGGCTCAAGCATGCTGTGCACCCACTCACCGCCTGGCCTCCCTATCAGATCGTGCCCTGCCCCGCCCCCTTTGGCTACACCCCATACCCAGCTGCACCTTGCCGCACACGTGTCTATCTCCACACATCACCAACCCTGCTGTGCATCCCTACTCACCCAGTCTCCGCTCTCCTCCCTCGCCCCCTCCTGCGACCCTACTCCTCAGACACACCCTGCCGCACCTCCGATGGCTGGGCCTCCGCCGCTGCCACCTGGACCCCCAGCCCCCAGCCCCCACCTCCACCTCCACCCAGCAGCAGCCTTCTCAGCAGCAGCAGCAGCAGCAGCAGCAGCAGCCGCGCCTTCTGCCCCTGAGCGACCGCGACCGTGCCCTGCTGCCTCGGCTACAGGTGAGCGTGTTACTGTGGCTGGAAGTGTCATGCTGGTCAGCCTGCAGAGGACTTGCATATGGTCGTTGAGTGTGGCGCTTTTGAACGCTGCAGGCGCGCCTTGCAGCGGCTGGTGAAGGTGGCTGGGCGGCCGAGGTGGCGGGCATGGCGGTGTGGGGGCGCAAGGCGGACATCGAAGCAGTGTACGGCAGCACGGGGGCGGGGCACGGGGCGCTGAGGGACCTGGTTGTGCGGGCGGTGCTGGCGAGGGACCTGCTGTGAGTGCGAGGATGGAGTCGTCTGGTGGTCACCAGCCAGGGGACCTCTGGTGGTCACGGACATGTATGCACCTGTGGCCGCACAGCTGTGTGCACAGGTCCAGGTCCAGTCGGGGCAGGAATCCATTGCCCAGCTGCAATTGAGGCTCGATGAGTGGATGCATCACAGGTAGTCATGGACAAGCCTGCTGTGTACCGTATATGTATCATGTTCTTGAATACTTTTTCTTCAAAATGAACAATATGTGCTGCAGTATGCATGTGTGACACGCTGTGGTGTAGACATGTATGCAGTTCATAGCTCCAGGCCAGGGGTTTCAATACCCCATGTATGTTTGTACACACATGTTTATCTATGTTCTCTGTCACTGTCACAGCCACTGTTACATTTCTCCTGGATCTCGTACCTATGTTACAAATGTAGTTTATATTGGCTATTGTTCCGCCTCCCATTCTCTCCACCACCACAACTATGCCACCTGACACCAGACACAACACCTTCATAATGTACCCCTTGACGCCCCCTAAAAGGGAGACCTCTTCTGCTCACCTCGAGTTTCGATCTCGAGACCTCCCGCTCATTACAGAGGCCATCTCACCTGTACTAAACGGGTGCTCTTCCACTGAGCTAGGCGGGCTGCGGGCGGAGGGTGTCGAACCCTCGACCTTAGGATTTCCCAAGTCATACCGATTGTAATATGAGACCTACGCGCTAACCACTGCGCCACGCCCGCCTGGTATCAGAGGGGTTACCACTTGCATCGGGCTACAACACCTCACACCAAGTTCCCCCTTTTGCGACTGTGAGCTTTCGGGCGAGGAGGGTTTCTTCTTAGTGCTACCGTACAACGGGATACTCGGTCTGTAGGGCTTGCTGCCCTGACGTGCTAGTTGACTGCCAGTGCATAGGGCTTCGTGGTGTGCCGCCCTAGCCGCGACTACTAGGCCTGGGCAGTAGCGGGCTTTTTTGCGTTGGGAGGGCTGTCCCGTTGCCCTCTTGGGGTGGTGGGTGTGGTACGACACCCCGACCGAAAGGGTCCCCTGTAACAACCTGACCTAACCTAACGCTGTGTGGGGGTCTGCTGGCTCAGGATGGAGCAGCAGAGGCCAGCTACTGTATGTGTGGCTGGAGGCGTGGAGCTGGCGGGCAGCGGAGGGGGCAGATGAAGAACGGGGCGGAGCGTGTGCGTGTGTGGTCTTTTAGTGTGATGTCCCTGATGTCCCCTTCTACACCCCTCCCTGCCTCTGTGTTGCATTGTGTGCAGCCCCTGCCCCAAGCGACTGAGCCTTAAATGCTTCTCCCTGGCACTATCGCACTATGTACGTTCCGCAGTGCCGTGTGCTGGGCTGCACAGTACGTTGTACGCGTATATGTACGGAATACGGTCTTATTCGGCCGTACATGAGAGAAATACGGCCTGCGGTCCAGGGCTGGCACGGCACGTGGTAGTGTCACGCGCACCAGGAGCGTCCCATGGAGGTCCCAGGGAGACCAGGCGCCAGCAAAACCACATCTAAGAGCATATACATATGCAAGACGCTTTTAATGCCTCGATAAGTTGTGGCTTAGAGGCCGCGATACCCTGTAGGGAGCTCACCTGGTGTCTGGCAGCACACAGGAGGGGACCTCCCTTGCTACCCCCCGCGCGCGCACCACCAACCCGTGCGTCCACACCACCGCCTTCACCTACCCACCCCTTTCCCCGCTCCCCATAGCCGTGGGTCCCACCGTCGCTTCCAATGACGTTGAACGGCTCTTCACCAACATCCCCTTCGACCTAGCCGTCGACAGCATCATGGCGCTGTACCACGAGCTCCGAAGTGCAGCTGATCCCGAGGCCGTCGCCTTCAAATTCTACACCCACGAGCGTACACCCACCCCACCCGTCTGGCTCAACAGCTGGCCAACCGACAAATGCCATCCTGTGCGCTCGGGCAGGGACACCCGAGGCCGTTTATTTCCTGGTCTGGGACGCTGCGACCCTGCGCACAGCACTCACAGCCCTCCTCAGTGCCGCCATCACCCGCTACGGCTCCTCCACACACCAGCAGCACTGCGGCGTAGCAATGGTCGCCTCCGAGCGAGGTCGCCACCCTCACTCTCTGCTGGTGCGAATACTGCTTCATGCGGAATCGGTACAACTCCGCCTTCGTTCCATCCCGCAGCCTCCCCCCTCGCCGTCCCCCCAGACCTCACCCTCTACGCCCTGCACAGTTTCCGCCACACCTTCCGCTTCGCCGACGATCTCAACAGCCTGGACAACCCCTTCCTTCCATGCCTCCATTACGCCAACACCACCTTCCTTGGCATCCCCGGCGTCTACCCCCGTTGCCTCACGCTCACCCCCTCCGCCTCCACCCGCCGCCTCCACCCGCTGCCGCCAACCCCGCCGTCCCCTTCCTCAGCTTCACCATTACCGCCTTTTCCACATCCTCCCATGGACACCTCATCTTCTCCCTCGCCCCCTACGACAAGCGTGATAGCCCCATCTTCCAGCACCTCCCAATTGTGCGCTGCATGCACTTCCCCTCCTGCATCCCCATGCACTGCAAGCGCAACATCGTCGTCAATGCCCTGCTCTGCTACGCCCGGCACAGCAGCACCCTCGCCGCCTTCTCCCTGGCAGCTGCACGCCTGGTCCGTCACCTCCACACCTCGTATGGCTATTCCGTCCCCTTCCTCTGCAACACCCTCCGCCGCTTCTACACCAGGCACGCCACGGCCTTCCTCCACCTCCCTCCCTGGGGCATCCGCCTCCTCCGCTCCCTGCTACCTCCCGCCACCGCCGCCCCATCACAGCCACGCTGCTAGCCATCAGCTGGCCCTCACAGCCGCCGCGGAATCCTCGTCTCGGCCCAGCCCAGCCAGCGGCACACGCACTTGCTTCACGTCCGCCCCTCTGCCTACTAGCGGGGTAGCGGGGTTTCAGCCTCAGCGGCACGGCGGGGTCCGGGTCAGGGCGCTGCTGCCAGAGCCTGCTTGGATGTCAGGGCTTTCTCCCCCGGGTCTGGTTTAGGGTAGGGGCGGGTGCCGCGGTGCTTGTTTGGGGCGAGCAGGCTCGGGTTAGGTCGGGGTTGGGCTCCGGCGTGGCTCTAGGTATTCCCCGGTCGTGCGGAGTGGGGGCTCGGGTGCGGGTTTCGGGGCCCTGCGTCGCTGCCAGGGTCGTGCATGTTCGCGCGTC
Organism: Chlamydomonas sp. KOR1; assembly: GCA_036984285.1. Taxonomy (NCBI): domain Eukaryota; kingdom Viridiplantae; phylum Chlorophyta; class Chlorophyceae; order Chlamydomonadales; family Chlamydomonadaceae; genus Chlamydomonas; species Chlamydomonas sp. KOR1. Next base: position 57,961 of record BQMZ01000365.1, read on the forward strand.
GTGGGGGTTCGGTGGCTGGCCCTGCTTGTTGACGCGGCTGCGGGCTGTCTGCGTGTCGGGGCGTCCCGGGGCGGGGTCATGCCGGGGGGGGAGCCGGGGGGGTTCGCTTTGCCTGTTGTTTCCCCGCGTCGGGGTTCGGTGTTGCTTGCTTGGTCGGCCTCGCGCCCTGGTTGCCTGCCTTAGCTTGCGGTTCGCCTGCCTGTTTGGCTGTTGCCTGTCGGCTTTTGCCTTGCGTTGTCTGCCCCGCTCGGTGGTTGCCCTTGGCTGCCAGGCTGTCGCTGGTGGTCGCTGTGTTGCCGCCTGTGTCCTGTGTGCGCCTGCCGTCCGCCTGTGCCTCTGCGCCTGTCTGCGCTGCCCCGGCCCCTGTAACCGCTGCTGTTGCTGCCGCCCCTCTTTGTCCCTTGCCGCGGGAGCTCCGCTAGAGCCCGGCCCTGTGCCTTGTCTGTCTCGCCTTGTTTAGCTTTATACCCAACACACGCACGGTCAGGAATCAGTTATCAGCGACACGTGACACAGCCAGTCCAGTCTGCCAGCCACGGACAGCCTCAGCCTTCAGACAGCACACAGCAGCCGCTGTGTCGGTCGTGCTGTGCTTGCATCGCACTCCCACCTTGCCTTGTGCATCTCCGCTTGCCTTGCTTGTCTTGTTTTGTTCTGTTTTCTTCCCTGTCCTTGCTCTGTGCCTCAGCATGCAAGCACTTGCACATGCATCTCGCCGTACAGCTCGCCGCGTGCGTCACCCTACTTCGGCCCGAGACCTGCACTGCTGACTCCTTCCCCCACACACTAGCGCCTCCCCCCGGCTTTGCTTTATCATCTCGTCGCCTTTCGTCAGTCAACATCTACTAGCGCGGCTCACGGCGGGCTGCTTCCGATCACCCTGCAGGTATGACCTGGTATGACCGCACTCTGCAAGCGTGAGCACGCACGGTCTGGTCCTGCGCGCGCCGGGGGGCAACCGACACAGCCAGCTTTCTTATTCAGCTAAGTACATCAGCGTTGCAGTGCGGGCGCCTGCGATCTCCACAACTGATCTGCACCCTGGCACCTGCTTGCCTGCTATCCAGTGTTTCGGTCTTCCGTGGGGGCTTTCGGATGACACGTCGAAACAGGGGCCTCTCTGGAACCCAAGTTTCGGATGGGGGGGCCCAAATTTTGCGTTTGGGGGGGCTCCGCCGTTTCACCGCGATCGGACCCCCTCACCGGCCTGTGTCTTTCGGATATGGGCCCCTTTGACTTTCGGAGGAAACTAGCTAAAAATGCGCCTGGTTCGACCCAACCGATGAAGATCGAAATGCTGGGTCCATCTGTCTCTGGCTCAAGCATGCTGTGCACCCACTCACCGCCTGGCCTCCCTATCAGATCGTGCCCTGCCCCACCCCCTTTGGCTACACCCCATACCCTGCTGCACCTTGCCACACACGTGTCTATCTCCACACATCACCAACCCTGCTGTGCATCCCTACTCACCCAGTCTCCGCTCTCCTCCCTCGCCCCCTCCTGCGACCCTACTCCTCAGACGCACCCTGCTGCACCTCCGATGGCTGCTGGGCCTCCGCCGCTGCCACCTGGACCCCCAGCCCCCAGCCCCCACCTCCACCTCCACTCAGCAGCAGCCTTCTCAGCAGCAGCAGCAGCAGCAGCAGCAGCAGTCCTCTCAGGTCTGTTGGCTGTGCTGCTTGATATATCCTTCAAATGTCATGGCACTATGTGCTGCGAAGGGGAACTCCCCTGCACGTCTATGGTTACCAGTAACACACTACTTGCCCAGCAAGCCAATACAGTACATAAAAGGTATAACATTTACATAAAACTCTAGTCTGCCTATTGATGACATGGTGCTCCTGCGAAAGTGCCTATACGAAAATCGATTGCCAAACCAACGAAAGTTTGCTCCAACACACTGACGCCCAGATCACAGAAACATCAAGGTCTATCACACGTGTTCCATCACGCCTTACTTCGTGCGCCCGTTGCTTGGGTCTTCACCCCATCCCGCCAAATGCGATCTTTGGAGCGTACGGCTACGTGCGTGTATAAAACGCCTGTGCGCTTCACTACACTACATTACCTCTCCAACCTTACATTCACCGACATACGATCATATCCACATGTCGCCCGCAGCTTACCTGCTCGCTTTCCTTTCCTGTCATTCCCCTCATTGCTGGTCCACAACCAAAGGACCCCCACTGCCTTCCCCAGAACTCCTGCTACGTGAGTCTTATCTTTGGGCCTAGTTGCACTGCACGGCACTGCATCGCAGCAGCAACTCTGCGCTGAAGTCACCTGATGAGGCCCTTGGCAAGGCCGAAACGCGTCGTGACAGCCTTGCCTGCGTCTGCTTGCTTGCTTGCTTTTGACTGCCTGCCTGTTGCATGCACTAGCCCAACTCCTTTTAACACTAGCGCTGCCTTTTCACTTCCTCAACCCGCCAATCGTGTGCCTCTGAACTTCAACTTCCTCGCCTCTTACTTTTTGTCTGATACTTCTAACTGTTAAACTTGCCGCTCCCCTCCGCATCATTATCAGCAGCAGCAGCAGCAGCAGCAGCAGCCGCCGTGCCTTCTGCCCCTGAGCGACCGCGACCGTGCCCTGCTGCCTCGGCTACAGGTGAGCGTGTTACCGTGGCTGGAAGTGTCATGCTGGTCAGCCTGCAGAGGACTTGCATATGGTCGTTGAGTGTGGCGCTTTTGAACGCTGCAGGCGCGCCTTGCAGTGGCTGGTGAAGGTGGCTGGGCGGCCGAGGTGGCGGGCATGGCGGTGTGGGGGCGCAAGGCGGACATTGAAGCAGTGTACGGCAGCACGGGGGCGGGGCACGGGCGCTGAGGGACCTGGTTGTGCGGGCGGTGCTGGCGAGGGACCTGCTGTGAGTGCGAGGATGGAGTCGTCTGGTGGTCAGCAGCCAGGGGACCTCTGGTGGTCACGGACATGTATGCACCTGTGGCCGCACAGCTGTGTGCACAGGTCCAGGTCCAGTCGGGGCAGGAATCCATTGCCCAGCTGCAATTGAGGCTCGATGAGTGGATGCATCACAGGTAGTCATGGACAAGCCTGCTGTGTACCGTATATGTATCATGTTCTTGAATACTTTTTCTTCAAAATGAACAATATGTGCTGCAGTATGCATGTGTGACACGCTGTGGTGTAGACATGTATGCAGTTCATAGCTCCAGGCCAGGGGTTTCAATACCCCATGTATGTTTGTACACACATGTTTATCTATGTTCTCTGTCACTGTCACAGCCACTGTTATATTTCTCCTGGATATCGTACCTATGTTACAAATGTAGTTTATATTGGCTATTGTTCTGCCTCCCATTCTCTCCACCACCACAACTATGCCACCTGACACCAGACACAACACCTTCATAATGTACCCCTTCATAATGTACCCCTTGACGCCCCCTAAAAGGGAGACCTCTTCTGCTCACCTCGAGTTTCGATCTCGAGACCTCCCGCTCATTATAGAGGCCATCTGACCTGTACTAAACGGGTGCTCTTCCACTGAGCTAGGCGGGCTGCGGGCGGAGGGTGTCGAACCCTCGACCTTAGGATTTCCCAAGTCATACCGATTGTAATATGAGACTTACGCGCTAACCACTGCGCCACGCCCGCCTGGTATCAGAGGGGTTACCACTTGCATCGGGCCGACCCCTACAACACCTCACACCAAGTTCCCCCTTTTGCGACTGTGAGCTTTCGGGCGAGGAGGGTTTCTTCTTAGTGCTACCGTACAACGGGATACTCGGTCTGTAGGGCTTGCTGCCCTGACGTGCTAGTTGACTGCCAGTGCATAGGGCTTCGTGGTGTGCCGCCCTAGCCGCGACTACTAGGCCTGGGCAGGAGCGGGCTTTTTTGCGTTGGGAGGGCTGTCCCGTTGCCCTCTTGGGGTGGTGGGTGTGGTACGACACCCCCGACCGAAAGGGTCCCCTGTAACAACCTGACCTGACCTAACGCTGTGTGGGGGTCTGCTGGCTCAGGATGGAGCAGCAGAGGCCAGCTACTGTATGTGTGGCTGGAGGCGTGGAGATGGCGGGCAGCGGAGGGGGCAGATGAAGAACGGGGCGGAGCGTGTGCGTGTGTGGTCTTTTAGTGAGCTGCTTATGACGGCCTTCGGTCTAGCAGTGAGCTTTGCTATGAGCACGACAGGGCAGGAAGTGTCAGTCCCTCTGGCCCTGTCCCTCTGCGGCTCAACTCTCATGAGCTCCCGCCCCCCGGATGCCCCCTTATACACAAGTAAACCATGGCGACTGGCCCGTAAGTGCTCCTGCCCTGCCACTAGCCCCTACTGTACCTTTACGCAGTGCGTCATGGTGACGGCCAGGGGCATTGCCGATGTAGCACCCTCACCATCGATCATATCATCATTGCAGCACCCTCACCATCTACTTTACGCGGTATATGCCAAAGCCATGTCGTTGTTGAGCGGAACTTGACTGTGACATCCATCACAAGCAAGCTCAACGTTTTCTTGTTGCTGTACAACAGCAACGCAACACTACATGATTGATTCCTGATAGGTGTGGTCGGGACCAGTAAGGATCGTGTGGCCACACCACCTGAAATGTAACACAAAATGCCAAAAAAATATCAACCCTGCCGCTGCCGCGAGCACTGCATCCCCTCCCAACCAACCTACTGCCATGCCCCAGTGCCGTGCGTCATGGTGACCGCCAGTGCTGGGCTGGGCTGAGCATGCGGGTTGGCAGCGTTTCGATCTTCATTGGTTGGGTCGAACCAGGGGCATGATTGGCTCGTTTTCTCCGAAAGTTACTGGGGCCCATATCCGAAAGACATGGGCCTGTGAGGGGTCCCGATCGGGTGAAACGGGGGGGGGGGCGGAGCAAAATTTGGGCCCCCCCATCCGAAACTTGGGTTCCAGAAAGGTATCTGTTTCGACGTGTCATCCAAAAGCCCCCACGGAAGATCGAAACACTGCGGGTTGGGCTGGGCTGGGTTGGGGCATGCTGGCTGGCTGGGTGCCACCGAGCCCAATTCAATTTGCCATGCTCCCTCATCGATATCGTTAATTTGCTCAGAAAAAAAACACCCATTCCTATTCCTGCATTGGTACACCCTTTCCTGTCCTCGCAGTGCCGTGCGTCATGGTGACCGCCAAGGGCGGACTCGACGTTGCCACGTGCCTTCCCCTCGCTGCTGCCTGTGGGCCTGGTGGACTACAACCCGGCGGGCGTGTTCATCCTCATGACGTAGAAGTACAGCAGCGACCGGATGGTGGTGGAAGGGCGCGCGTGAGTACCGTACATACCGGAGCTGAAAAGCGGGCCAGCCATGTGGGCTGTGCTGCGTATGTCCATCTGTCTCTGGCTCAACTGGGCTCAAGCATGCTGTGCGCCCTCTGGCCTCTGACCGCCTGGCCTCTGTCGACCATGCCCTGCCCCACTCCGTTCGGTTATGCCCCATAGCCTGCTGCACATACACGTGTCACCTCCACACGTCCCACCTCTTCTGCACCCCTATCCACCCAGTCCCCTCTCTGCCTTTCCCCCTCCTGCGCCCCTACCCCGCTGCCACACCCTACTGCACCCCAGGTGGCTGGGCCTCCGCCACTGCCACCTCGACCCCCAGCCCCTCGCCTCCACCTCCACCTCCACCTCCACCTCCACCTCCACCTCCACCTCCACCTCCACCTCCACCTCCACCTCCACCTCCACCTCCACCTCCACCTCCACCTCCACCTCCACCTCCACCTCCACCTCCACCTCCACCTCCACCTCCACCTCCACCTCCACCTCCACCTCCACCTCCACCTCCACCTCCACCTCCACCTCCACCTCCACCTCCACCTCCACCTCCACCTCCACCTCCACCTCCACCTCCACCTCCACCTCCACCTCCACCTCCACCTCCACCTCCACCTCCACCTCCACCTCCACCTCCACCTCCACCTCCACCTCCACCTCCACCTCCACCTCCACCTCCACCTCCACCTCCACCTCCACCTCCACCTCCACCTCCACCTCCACCTCCACCTCCACCTCCACCTCCACCTCCACCTCCACCTCCACCTCCACCTCCTCCACCTCCACCTCCACCTCCACCTCCACCTCCACCTCCACCTCCACCTCCACCTCCACCTCCACCTCCACCTCCTCCACCTCCACCTCCACCTCCACCTCCACCTCCACCTCCACCTCCACCTCCACCTCCACCTCCACCTCCACCTCCACCTCCACCTCCTCCACCTCCACCTCCACCTCCACCTCCACCTCCACCTCCACCTCCACCTCCACCTCCACCTCCACCTCCACCTCCACCCACCTCCACCTCCACCTCCACCTCCACCTCCACCTCCACCTCCACCTCCACCTCCACCTCCACCTCCACCTCCACCTCCCCCTCCACCTCCACCTCCTCCACCTCCACCTCCACCTCCACCTCCACCTCCACCTCCACCTCCACCTCCACCTCCACCTCCACCTCCACCTCCACCTCCACCTCCACCTCCACCTCCACCTCCACCTCCACCTCCACCTCCACCTCCACCTCCACCTCCACCTCCACCTCCACCTCCACCTCCACCTCCACCTCCACCTCCACCTCCACCTCCACCTCCACCTCCACCTCCACCTCCACCTCCACCTCCACCTCCACCTCCACCTCCACCTCCACCTCCACCTCCACCTCCACCTCCACCTCCACCTCCACCTCCACCTCCACCTCCACCTCCACCTCCACCTCCACCTCCACCTCCACCTCCACCTCCACCTCCACCTCCACCTCCACCTCCACCTCCACCTCCACCTCCACCTCCACCTCCACCTCCACCTCCACCTCCACCTCCACCTCCACCTCCACCTCCACCTCCACCTCCACCTTCCAGCAGCAGCCTTCTCAGCACCCGCAGCTAGCACAGCAGCAGCAGCAGCAGCCAGGGTTGTCACATACGCTCCCCCCTGCTCATATACGCTAGTACTATACGTCGTATGGGAGGAAAATCCATAAATACGATACATACGACGTGTAAATACGCTCCCAGGCAACTTTGGCCCAGTTTAGTAGGAGCCGCAATAGGTTAACCCGAGTTGCCAGGAATGCTCCTTTCTGGAGTAGGAGGTGGGTGGACTGTGTGTCCTACTACACTCTCCCCCCTCTGAAGGGCACGTCCCGGGCCCGTTTGACCCTACCCATGCATCGCTGTGGGGTGTGCCACGTCCCACGTCACCGTCAAGTAAATACGCTCCCAGGCAACTTTGGCCCAGTTTAGTAGGAGCCGCAATAGGTTAACCCGAGTTGCCAGGAATGCTCCTTTCTGGAGTAGGAGGTGGGTGGACTGTGTGTCCTACTACACTCTCCCCCCTCTGAAGGGCACGTCCCGGGCCCGTTTGACCCTACCCATGCACGTGGGGTGTGCCACGTCCCCACGCCGCCAAGCCAGGGCGGCCAACTCCCAGTCATGCGGTCAAGCTCTGCTGCTCTGTGGCTTCAGGGCCGGAATACCTATCTCGAGTAACGCCTACGTGTGTGTTCAGGATCGATCTGGTGACCTCCGGTTTATTCCTCCATTTTTCGGTAGAAATTAATTTTTCCGGTGGCACTCTGCCTGCTCTGATACCAATTTAGTAGGAGCCGCAATAGGTTAACCCGAGTTGCCAGGAACGCTCCTTTCTGGAGTAGGAGGTGGGTGGACTGTGTGTCCTACTACACCCAGAATGTGCAAGTGTGTGGCGTCCTACATCTATAGATACTTTGAGCTTCATTCCATGTCTATAATATGCAAAGAAGCTTGCCCTGCGACTCTCCAGGCGGTGAACGTCCGCGACATTGCACCCCCGAAGGCCCGATTTGAGCGGTACGAACAGGCCAGGGCCCATCATATGCACACATTACATCTAGCATCACTATCGGTCACCGTCCCTGAGCAGCGGTTGAGGTTGCGGAGGCAAAGGCTGCCCATCCGTGGCTACTGCCACGGTCAAACCTTGCGCTAAGTGCCCCTCACAGCGCATTCCTCACCGACTAGGGCATTCATATGGCTACTACATCACATGCGAGTCCGCCCCAAAAGCCATCGTTGGGCCATGTGCTCTGTGGGCGCCCAGCCATACCATATACGTGCGAATACGAATACGCATATGCCATGCACGGGTCTCGTATGGAATACGTATATATTTATAATACGTATGGTATGCGTATTCGTATGTTACAACCCTGGCAGCAGCAGCAGCAGCAGCAGCAGCAGCAGCGCCTTCTGCCCCTGAGCGACCGCGACCGAGCCTTGCTTCCGTGGCTGCACGTGAGCGTGTTGCTGTGGCTGAAAGTGTCATGCTGGTTAGCCTTTCATGCTGGTTAGCCTGTCATTTTTTTTGGCATTTTGTGTTACATTCCAGGTGGTGTGGCCACACGATCCTTACTGGTCCCGACCACAGCTATCAGGAATCAATCATGTAGCGTTGCGTTGCTGTTGTACAGCAACAAGAAAACGTCCAACCTTTACAGGACAGGAAGTGTCCCACCATGACTTAAAATCCTGCTCAAAGCAGAGCCCACTGCTAGACCGAAGGTCGTTATAAGCAGCGCACTCAAAGACCACATGATATTCATCCTCAGGCTTTCCAGCAGTACACCTTTTGCACACACGCTCACTGCGTGCACGCGCAGTGTTCCTATACACCTCCAAAGGCCAATTGCAAACACGCAACCGCAAGATAGCATGAACCTGATTAGCCGGCAGGTACACACGCTGGTACTGACACGTGTCAACATCACCAGAAGCGTCCTCGTCACACGGAGGAGGCCCCATCCACTGAACGTACCGAGACATGGTAACACCAGTACTTTCACAGTAATCGCACGGATCCGACTGCGATTGATTATGTGAACCCCATTCATCAACCAAAAGGTTGCGAAAAGCACTGTGTACACTAGGAATGTCAATGGGGCGGAGATACCCGTCCACCCCGTGACACCCTGACGGCCACTCGTAACCCAGACGCCTTGCTGGTCAGCCTGTAGTCGTGGTCTTGCTCGTGGTCGTGTGGCGCTTCTAACAGCTGCATGCACGCCTGGCGGTGGCGGGCACGGGCGGTTGGGCGGCCGAGGTGGCGGGCATGGCGGCGTGGGGGCGCAAGGCGGACATCGAGGCAGTGTACGGCAGTACGGTGTACGGCAGCACGGGGGCGGGGCACGGGGCGCTGAGGGACGTGGTTGTGCGGGCGGTGCTGGCGAGGGACCAGCTGTGAATGCGAGGTCGGAATTATGTGTTTATCACAGACATGCCCCTGAGGCCGCACAACTGCACAGTCCATTTGGGGCAGGCATTGTGTGTTACCGTACTCGGCTGGGCGGCCAGGCAGGGGTCGCTGTGGGGGGAACTGGGGGTCTGCTGGCTTGGAGGATGGAACGGCAGAGGTTTGCTGTGGGTAGCGAGCTAGCGATGCACGTGTGGGGACACAGTAGCATATTTCATAGCAGATACCAGTCAGCTGTGTGTGTAGGGCAAACTCGGGAAAGATTGAGAGCAGGCAGGGGAGCTGTTGGAGGGGGAGCGGAGCGTGGGGTGAAGCATGGGCGAAGGGGATGGCTACTTGGCTAGACTGATTGGTACCGTTGTGGGTACCGGCAGCGGTTGCAGTTGGGTGAGATACCGGTACGGAAGTGCTGCTTCAGCTGGGCCCGGAGCTCCTCGTACAGCTGGAATAGGGGACATGGCGGTGCAGTAGGCAGCCTTTTGGCGGCACATGAGCATGCGCATGCGCATGTGCGGACAGTGGCTGGGGGTATGCAAACTCTGTCCTGGCTGGGAGTGGCAGGTGTCCACCAGCTCCACTCATTTCTGGTCATCTGGTGGACAGGGGAGCTCCCTTGCTGGTGCGGTGCGACGATTAGTGTTGGGTGCTGCACCTCTTGCAGGTGGGCCTCAGGATTATGCATTGCATTCCTTGCAAGAAATACGAGGCCCTGCGGTCTGCCGAGTGGATGCCAAAGGCGCCCAGCCGGAGCGTGAAGGTGTTGGGGGTACTGGTTCCTGAGGCAGACGCGCTGAGCCGCGCTGTCATGCGACGGGTCAGGCGACGATCTGGCTTCTTTTTCACGCGTGGGATCCCAACCTCGTACTGCAAGCTTGGCTCCTCCGCGCCTGTTGATACTTCTCCAGAAGCTCGAGTGCGGCCGTGTGTCATCGTACTGAAAAGGTTTAACGGAGAAGCTGACGGACAGCAGCAGCGCAAAATGGCAGTAGCCTGCAGGCCTAAACCAAGAGCAGGAGAGCAAGCCCGGCGCCTCGCAGTAGCTACATCTCTATTCGCGATGCTCTTAAGTTGTCCTGTGGCAGCTTCAAGGCTGCGAGGGGTAGGTTTTACCGATGGCGAGTTGGGCGGGAACGTGAGTCAACGGCCGCTCTTCAGCAGGAGCAGTGCAGTAAGGTTGCACTTACTATATTGTATTGGATGCAGGCTTCAGCATCACGGGCGCTGATGGTAGCCGGTGGAGAGAGTGACTCCAGCTGCCCAGGTGAATTCGTATGAAGAGCTCAACGGCACGGCTGGAAGCAATTTGTTTCAAGGCGCTGCACGATAAACTTGAACCAGAAAGCTATGCAGCGTTTGGACCGCGGCCTCGCTGCACTGCGGATACCTACCGTCCCGTTGCGACTAACCCTGTCGCCCTGCTGCTGCTCCCAACCCCTCCGGTGCACCCACCCCTCCCTGCCCTCCCCAGGCCCCAACTGCAAGCTCACGCTAATACAGCGCAAGGAGGGCTGCCAACGACCGAAGTTCAGCATCCCGGACGCCCCCGCCCTGCCGCCCCCGTGGCCGCCCAGCCCCCCGCTCTTCCCAGGCCAGGACGCCGACCCTCCCAGCCACCTGCTGCTCTCCTACTGCGCCCGCTGGCACACCGCTATATCTGGACAGACTTGCAACAGCATCGTTGCCAACTACGGACTGCCATCAGTGGACTGGCTGCGCCGGCAGAACCCAGCCCTCAACTGTGCCAGCATCCCGGTGCGTAATGGCATGGCGCATGGGACACGTAAGGTTACCCAAACCTGCACGGCCGATACACACGCTTCACCGCCAAGGCACACAGCGTAGCATTGCACAACGCCGCCGATACTCGAAAGTCACGGGCCGATGAGAGGTGCCGATCCGGGGAAACGGGGGCCCCCAAAAGGAAAAGCGTTGAACCCCCATCCGGAAGGTGGCCCTGCCCCACCTCTCCACACTGGAAGGTTGGAGGGAGTCTCTGCCGCTGCCAGCGTACTGCTCCACAGGCTGACGGTGCCTGCGTGCCGCCTATCCTGCCCCTGAACGCGTTGCCACGGTTAATCTTTAAGAGACCCCGGCGTTGCGTCAGCACCCGGAGGGCCCTGGGCGAGGCCGTTGTCAACGGCATAGCATGCAGGGCTCCGTGTTGCTGGCACCGTGCTGGATACGCCAGCCTTTACGCCCCACGCACGTAGATCACTTTGCGCACACACGCTACGCTGCGCTCTCACCCTTGTGCCGCCCTCGGCCCCATCCCTTCTTTCCTATGCTCCACGCGCACCACGCCAACCCTCAGGCCGGCATCCAGCTGTGCGTGCACATCTACTCGCAGTGGGCGCTGGTCAACTGCTACCAAGGTGCGCACTCAAGCCCTTGCGGTGGCATATACGTTATACCATGAAGGCTTGTGAAGTGAGAAGCCCCTCTGGTGACTAGCAGCACATTACCGGAGCTGTTGGCTCCCCGTGTCCCTGATCGCGGGGTCCAGCCCTTTGTCACCGTTAGGACGGGCGGGGCTGGGCTCTGGAAGGGGACCAAGGTTGTCCTGCACCATGCCTATAGCTATTTTACTGCTGCCAAGGTGCGCGCTGTCAGCGTGCAGCACTAGTTGGGAGTTTCGCGTGAAGGGTGAGGAAAGCATGTGAGGCACATGTGGGATGGCAGCACCATCCACGCGCCGCACCCGTAGGGGGATTTGTGCTGCCCCTGCCGTGGCTACCGGGCTCGTTCGACTACTGCCACTGCCACTGGCGCAACCTATAGGGACCGTGAAGCCTCGGCATGCAGCTGTGGGGCACCAAGGCCCCCCGCGCAACCAGCAAAACCGACCGAGCGCGCTTGCTTGTGGTTGTTGCAACGCGCTCTGTGCTACCTGTGCTCCTTCAGCCTCCCTGCGCTTCTTCACCATTCCTGTGTGCGTGTGTCCCCTCCCAGTACTACTGGTATGTCGTATACCGTAACATGACATCACCAACCGCACCAGTACAAGCTTGCGTCAGTAACAGCACTGTATTCCCCTCCCCTCCCGCCAGTGTACGTGACGCTTCAGGACGACAGCTGCGACAGCATTCAAAACAAGTTCCAATCGCAATTGGCGTACGGCCTGGCCGCATGCAACCAAGGTACGTCCACCTCGCGATTGGTCTTCGCTACGCTGTTCGGTGTTGCCATGATGTCGTCCCCAGTCGTCCCTGCTGAACACTTCGCGCGCTCGGGCTTTATCGTCCGTGCGCACTGTTGTCATGGTGTTTCTGTTGTTATCCCTGCTGCACACTTTGAGCTCTCAGGCTCCACGTCCGTACGCACCGGGCTTCAGTCTCCGGTTGCCGTGCCCCGTTCATTAGCCTTCCATGCCTGGCCTGCAGCTGTTGGCAGGAGAGCAGCTATGCACCCCATGAGTGCATGCCCGCCCTACCGGTCATGTCCCAACTTGCTCGGTGCTATCCAAGCTGTACCGTTTGTTATCCCTAATCTGCTCTCCCTCCCGCCCTTGCCCCCTGCAGGCGGCGTGTGCATGAACGGCCAGCTGCTTAACGGCATGCAGATCTGCGTCAGCTGCGTCCCAAGCGTGGGCTAAGGGCGCCAAGGTGGCAGGGGCCGCCGCCAGGCAGGGTGGACACCACCTCCGGACGCCGTGGGCTGCCATGCGGCCAGCAAGTCGGTGCTTGGCGCAGCTGGGCCCCCCTCTCCGGCTGCGCCTGCGCGTCAGCTGGTTTCATTCGTAGATTACGTTCTAATACACCTCGGAGCAATCGTACACAAACTGTTCGCGTAATGTCACCTTCAAGTCGTTCACTTGACAGCTTGGTGGTGGGCAAAGATAGCGGCATTACGATCATAACATTTATGCATTGATGCATTCATGTTGGTTGACGTGCACATCTGTTAGTACATTGTGCTTGCGCGTGCTCGGGTGTGGCGGGCCGATGCACAGCATGCACCGGTACGGCAGGGCAGGGCGCAGCCCAGGCAGCTAAGCCACTCCTTGCGCCTGGGCTCGCATCCCAGCGCATAATACTACCTGCGCAACCTAGCCCAGGACCACGCCACGTGTGCTCGTGTATACTGGTGTTTGTGCTTAACAACAAACAGATTTATGCAGTACGTATACAGGCAGATGTGGTGCCAGGCAGGGACAGGTGTCCCGGCATTGGTGTGGCCCCAAAGGGCGACCTTGCTAGCATTTGCTGGTGGGAACAACCGTTTGGGTTGAGTGCTTTTGGGTGCTGCTGGTCAGGTCGCCCGCGTGCTTGGGTGCTGGGACGCACCACCGACGCCCTTTCCCGCACGACTGCATTCACGTGGCACTTTTAACACTTTGACGTGCACTTCTGCATTCGGACAGTTGGACACCGTCTCTTTTTTTCTGTGGAACACCTGCGTTTCGAACGTCTTTTGAACTTCTGCAGCTGGGTTGACGGCAAGAGCTCGAGCGCGCCTGATCAACCCTGCTGCGCCGCCGTTGTGGGTGACCGGCGGGGGAGCATAGGACTCGACCAGGGGGGGCTTAGGCGTTCGTGCCTGGCTCGGGGTGTGTCTTGACTAGCATGTGTAGTTAGGGCTGGTAAAGCGGCAGAATCTCGGCTGTCTTTTGATTGTCGAAATGTCGATGCCTCGTACTGGGCTGGCTTGGCTGGCGTGTCAAGGTCGCGTGTCTTGTGGCGCATCCAACCGTTCGTGATCTGTGTTACCTGGTGGTAGTCATGGTACCAAGCAAGGGAGGTAGGGGTAAGGCTGCTTGGCTTTGTTGGCCCGGGATGGCAAGGACTGCTGGGCCCATCCCGGCGCCATAATGCTGACGATCAGTACCGTAGCCTTCGCTACGGTGTGTGCAACAGGGCTCCGGCTGCGAAGACGGCGGCACCTTCGTGCAGCATGGCCAGGTCCCAGGTGTTGTTTCCCAAGTGGTTGTAGCGGGTGCGGTATGGCATGCAGGCATGACAAGACCAGGCTAGCAAAACAAGCCGAACGAAACAAGGTTAGGCGGCGAGGCAAGGCAGGCGGCGGTGCTAAGTGGCGGCTGTGGATCACTGGTGCGCTGCATGTGCAAGCTGTGACTAAGAGGTAGGGGGTGTTTACAGGTAGGTGGGTGGGTGTGAGCGGCATTGTGTGCACAGACGAATCAGCGCGTATGTGTGAACGTCAGGAATTTTGCTATGCACAGTCTTGATGTAATGACGGTGTGCAGCGTGGGCAGGTAACGGCCACATGGTCCAGACCCCCATTTACGCCGTGTACACCCAAGAACTAACTGACCAGAACTGACCCCCATGTCAACGATAACGCTGCAGCGGCATTACGGTACCGCCGTACACAGTTGCATCACAGACGGATGGTCTTGCGGACAGCCGACTGCACTATCATGAGGGTTACGGTGCAGTATGAAGTGTGGTTTGTGGTGGCCAAGAGATGCCCAGTCGGAGCATGACCAGGGTAGCACCAGTTCCGTTTCCGGGGCAGACTCCCAGTCCGTCAGGCGGTGTTCCCAAGTACCGCAAGCTTGGCTCAAACGCGATGACCCAGTTCAGTTTGTTCAGTGCAGCTGTTCATCACAGCTTAACCCTGTGCGTCTCAGCATTGTTTTGCGAAGGTTACAGACACCCGCAGCTTACGATGGCAGTAGCCTGCAGACCTATACTACCGGTACCAGCTTACCGCCTTGTGATTGCATCCTCAGTAATTACGTTGTTATTAAGCTTAGATGTGACAGCGTCAAGGCTGCGAGGGGTAAGTTTTAACAAGTGGCAAGTTGTCCGCGCGCGGGAAGCTGTATTGCAACAGCTGCCCTTCAGTAGGCTCAGCATGATCAAGTCAAAATTATGTCCACATTACGATTCAGGCTACTGCATCGCGGGCGCTCATGGTAGCGAGTGGAGAGGACGCCGCGAGCTGCCCAGGCAAGTTTACTATGAATGAGCGGGAGGACATGGCAAGCACCCGGTGGTTTCAACTGGCACAAATGCTTAAGTCAAGGACAAGGTGACCCCAATCGTACACCGCGGTCTGGTTTTCCTGCGGGCTGAGACCTACGAACCCTGTGCGGTAGTGCCGTGTTGCCGCCCCCTTTATTTTGAACCCCACCCCATCCTCCCTGCCCGGTTCTTTCTCCCCCAGGCCCCAACTGCAAGCTTACCCTGATAGAACGGACGGAGGACTGCAAGCGGCAGAAGTTCGGCATCCCCGACGCACCCGCCCTGCCGCCCCCTCGGCCGCCCGGGCCCCCGCCCTTTCCCGATCAAGATGCACCCGAGGACCAACTGCTACTCGCCTATTGTGCCCGCTGGCATAGCGTACTGACGGGCCAAACCTGCAATAGTATTGTTGCCAACTACGGACTGCCATCAGTGGACTGGCTGCGGCGCCAGAACCCAGCCCTCAACTGCGCTAGTTTGACGGTGCGTGGAGCAGGGAGGGGGCCCCGCTAATACACATCACGCGCCTAAAGCCCTCCGGCGCCTGCAGTGACAAATGCAAATGCACCATCGCACGCCGTCTTGCTGCCTACTGCGCACTGCAATGGGCATAACTGCGTCACCATACCAGTCGTGACTAGCAGGCCCCAGTGTCGAGCCATGCTAACCCACACCACGTGTCGCCCGCATCCCCACACCGCAGGCCGGCCTCAGGCTGTGCGTGCACATCTACGCGCAGTGGCAGCTCGTAAGCTGCTACAAAGGTGCGCGCCGTGTGCAGCAGCCGTAGGCCGGGAGAGGGACGGGTGAGGGAACCGTGCGGTTCCATCGGGTTGCGTCAGGGACCAGTAGGAGGGCCGGGCAGCTCAGGCGTGTCAACACAGCCGCGCATGCCAGGCGCAGAGAGGGTGCGGTCGCGCGAAAGGCAGCGTCGCAGCAGGAGTGTAACGAGTATTGCACACGGGCCCAAGAAGCAAGGACTGGCAAGCATCTTGAGGGTACAAATCACACGGCAGCTGTCAACTCAACGGGCACCCCTGTCCTCGCGTTTTACGTGTACCTCAAATACCACCGCCCTGCCGTGTCGCGGTGATGAGTGCATGCATGTCACACCGCTCCGCACCGCAAAGCTTACCCATGGGCCGATGGGACCCTCGCGTATCCCCCGCCTGTGGCGCGCCTGTGGTACGGGAATGGGCTTACTGTACACTTTGCTTAGCCCACGCTTGTCCCACTCTCTCCCGCCAGTGTACGTGACGCTCCAGGGCGACAGCTGCGACAGCATTCAAAACAAGTTCCGGCCGCAGCTGCCGTACGGCCTGGCCGCATGCAACCAAGGTGTGTAGGACGCCCCCTACTGGGCCTGTAACCGCAACTGTTTAACTGTGACTCTGGTTTCGCACTGATTTGGTCCCAACTCACCAGCTGTACAGAGCTCCTCATCCAGCACGCACACTGTTGCCTGCCTCGCTGGCGCCCCCTCCTGGCCCCTGCAGGCGGCGTGTGCATGAGCGGCCAGCTGCTCAACGGCATGCAGATCTGCATCAGCTGCGTCCCGAGCGTGGGCTAGTGGCTGCGCTCAGTCACCTAGCACCAGCTGTGGGGCGGGGTGGCGAGGTGGCTCATCGCTGCACAACGCCTCTGGTTTTCGTGGGTTGCACAGCGGGATGCCCTGCTTTTGCGCTGTCGATCCCGGGTTGCGTGGGTTCCGAGCCCCTGCAACGGCTGATAGGATGAATTCATGAATTGATTGTCTTGTGTCTACACTGCGTTAACGCATTTCCCGGGCACTGACTTTATCTCGCAGCCACCGGTGCGCAGCAGCGAATTGGGGGACGTAAACCGGATTTTAGCACGGTGCCGTAGCGTGGGCTAGGATGTGGTGTGTCGGCGCTTGTGGTGGGCAACGGCACGACGTGGCGCAACCTGCACCTGCACAGCTGGGCTGCTTTCCCTGGCCCTGTCGCTGTGTAACCCAGACCAGAACCCCACTACATCCCACATATAGTGTAATGAATGGGTTAAGATGTTCAATAAACGCGTGAAGGCAGGGGAGCCTGTCCTGCGTAAAGTGTTTGCTCAAGGTGCTTGCAAGTGTGTGCGGTGCGGTGCGGTATGGTGCAGCTGGCGGTCTGGTTTGCAGTGCGTAGTCACAATGGTACGCGCGTACAGGTGCGTTAAGGAGGAAGGGCAGGGAAGCTCTCCGTGAGGGCGGAGTGTATGAGCTGGCACATGCGGTTCGGTTCGGCATGGATGGCGCCGGCAGGGTGGTTAAGCGGTGGTACGGCCCCAAGGGGAACCGTTGGTTGCAGGCAGGGGGGCCATGGCTAGCGTTTTGCCGCCCACACACGCATGGATTGCCTTGAAGGATATACCTACCGTACTTACTGGCAGGTGCGGAAACGTTTATGGTGCGCACGTGGTCACACGTGGTGTTGCAGCACCTAATGTAGCACGCGGCCGGCCCATTATGTGGACGTGTCAATGGTCAAGCCCCGCCTACGCACGTGCTGCAGCGTTACCACTGAGGAGCCCTGCTAGGTGCAGAGGTGCTTCTGACAATAGATGCGTCGTGCGTGGGTGACGTCCAAGCATTGGGTACTGCAGGGGTGTACACCAACACTCTCAGAGGTAGTGATTCGCGACACCCCGACCGGAAGGGGTCCCTTGTAACATACCTGTCAGGACTGTGCAGTGACGCAGACTTAGCTTGCGTACGCAGATCATGTCAGAAACGCAGGCCGGCTGCTGGCTGGCGCGCCTGCTTTGGCCACCACATCCACAGGATCTGGGGGTCAGCGGAGGCGCCTGCTGGGCGACTGGGCGTTGGCCCCTCAAGGCCCTTCTACCGCATCCCCGTCGGATAATGGAGCCAGGTGAGGCGTGGAGCACTGGAAAAGGTCACATGCGTGGCCGTGCTTCTGCATGCTGATGTTGTTGTACGGTAGGGCAAGGCTGTATACTTGTACACTTGCTACACTTACGCAGACCGCTGTATACTTGCTACACTTGCCTACAACATAGATGTATGTATGGATTTACAGTTTTGGCCCCCTTCCAGGGCGCAGCCTCGTCCCAAAGCGGGGCAGGGCTGGCTCCGGCAATCAGGGACACGGGGTTTCCCACCCCTCTCGCTGTACGGTTAGGAGCCAAACAGCTCCAACAGGTTGGTAGACCGCAATAAGAACGGGCCTCAAGTTTCACCATATCTCAGCCTGGCCCCGCCCCCACGCGGCTTCCCGTGGACGCACTCCCACAGAACAAACAGCGTCTCTGCCCGTGGCCCCCACCTACCCTTCTACCAGGGAGGAAACCGGACACGAGGCAGCTGTACGGGGGAATTAGCCAGAAGCGGCCCCCCGGATGCTGCTTTCGCTCCACCCCCTTTTAAACGCGTGAGCCTGCCACCAAACAAAGGCCCCACTAGCCCCACAGACGCACGCCGCACGGAAGCACCCTCCCCCTCAGGCAGGCAGCCCATACAGGACAGGCAACGTACATGTACTCAGTTTTTGGGCAGTGTCCGCCCTTCAGTTGGTGTTATGGGCATCCGGCCAGTTGCACATAAGGCGGCCGTCCACCACCCGAAGCCAGGGGTGGTCTGCGCCAACCCCGTCCCACCCCGTGCGTGGCACCCCTAGAGCTGCAAAGGCCCGCAGATGCGCCCACAGGCTAGCCACCGCCCTGCGGGAGGCCTGCGATGCCAGGGACTGCCACTGGGGGACCGCCGCGCTGCCCCGCAGCTCCCTCATGCGTGCGTGCATAAACTGCCTCCCCACCTCCATGGCTTCCAGTGCCGCCAGAGCCACCACCTCCCACACGCACTGCTGTGCCCGAGGGCGCCCTGACCAACCACACCTGCTCTCTCCGGATACCCTCCCCTGCTGGCCATCCCTCCTGCACGCTCCCACTACCGCCCGCGCCACCGGGCATTCCCAGAAGTGGTGCTGCCTGGGGTGCCAGCCCAAGTCTTCCGGCCCGCCAAAGCCCCCACACCCACACACCTCGGGTGCTAGGCCCCTAATGTGCGAGTTCCCGAGCAAGGGGACGCCGTCTACCGTTAGCCGCCAAAACGTCTCCTTACGCTGGTTTTCCCATCGAATCCCCCACAACATGTTGAGCGCGCCCTGCAAGTGCTTCAGGGCCGCCTCCTTCGCTGGTGGGTGCAGCGGCGCCTCCAGCGCTGCTTCCACAAATGCGGCATGCTGCTCGCTCCGGGCTGCGGCTACCTCCGTCAGTTGCAGCACCGTCGCCAGCCGGACCGTCAAGCGCCTAGGTCCCATCTTCCCCATTCGGCCCATCCCCGGCACCAGCCAGCCCAACCGCGGGAGGAGCACCAGCAGCGCGTCCCGCTCCGTCGGTGCTTCCCCCTCGCCGCCCTGCTCCCGGTTGCTCCTGAAGGCCTCTGCGGCCGCCCTCCACTCTGATGGGATATCCTGCAGCAGCTGTTGGAGCCTAGAGCTGAGGCGTAGTTTCTGCCCCCAGCCACACAGGTCCCTTGCTGCCGGTGTTCGGGGCTGCAGGCGCCCCTCAGTATGTTGCCGCCACTGCCGGTCCACGGCCAACCGGGTCCTGCGCTCTCCCTCCGGCAGTTGTGCCCACGCTGCTTCCTGCTGCTGCAGCTGGGCATAGAGGGTCAGCGCGTCCCCGATTGTCCGCAACCCGTGGCACCCTACCAGGTCTGGGTACCGGTGCTCCAGGCCGGCCCGGGCTGTTCCCCTGCCAGGGCCCTCCATACCTTCCCCTGCCCCTGGCCCCGTCCCCAGCCCTGTTCCCTCCCCCATCCCTGCCCCTGTTGCGCCAGACCGTGCTTCAACTGCGGCCCCTGCTGTGCCCCCCGCTGCTGCTGCTGGTGCTGCTGCTGCTGCCTGGGCGGGTAGAAGGGGGTTGCCCCACAGCGGGGCTGCCCAGCACCACGGGCCCGTGGCGATGGGTTCCTCGGCAATGTCCTCCACCGGCGGCAGGTGGCCTAGCGCCGCCACCACACGCTGCAGTGCTGGTGGCAACGCCCGCACCCCGAGCCATGGGCCCTGGCAGGTCGATGTGAGTACCGCCAGGGGGTGGAAGCCGGGGTGGCAGCGCCGGAGCAACATATATGTACCAGTCTAATACCCAAGCCGTGGCGTAGTGCGGAACCTGGTCTTGATGGAGGGGTAGACATGTCGACCTGTATGTAAACTACGGTTTGCCCTGTTACAGTGGGTCAGAGACTCAGAGTGGGTTCTGACGTTCTGTAACACGTGTACAGTGTCTGCCAGCGCCGTACGAGACAGACAGACAAGCTACACGGGCCGGAGTGGTACGGCAGACGCCTAGCAAATGTGCACGGTGTTACAGAGCGTTGCTCAGGTCGTTTGGGCATGCGCCAGTTCAATGGTGGTCACGTCCCTGGTTCTAGCAACTCGTAGGATAACGTACTGGGCACGGAGCCGTTTCCATGCTACACCGGCTCTGTGACAAAGTGCGGCACCTGTCAAACGCGACAGCAGGCGTGCAGGCACCCGAACGCTACGCGTGCCGCACCCACATGCAGCCGAAACGCACCCTGCCGCACTGCCAGTGGAAATATGCAAGCTCCAATCCAATTACACACTAAACGCACTTCTGCAACAGCCAAGCACGGCCAACAACTGTACTGTCTGTGTCGCATTCGTGGTACTAGCAGACCCGGCACCCAGTCAAGCTGGAAGGCCTTGACACAAGCCGTGTTGGCTGTTAGCATCTCCTCGCCTGGCCTGCTATGCAAGCGGTGCTACGTCTGTCTGGCGCACGTAGCGCCCCACCCGTCAGCGTCAGTCAATCATGTCACTTCATTCCCTCACTCCGCAGCCCAAGCCGCGCCTCACCCCACACCAGTCAAGCCACAGCGCCCCACCCCGTCACAACCCCCCGTGCCTCCCTCCACCTTAACCCGTCATCGCCAATTACCCCACACTACCACACCCGCCTCATTCCCTCTGTTCCCCCCTCACGCTGCCCGCCCCTTCTTGCGGTCCGGTGGCTGCGGTGACCCGTCCTCGCTGCCAGGCTGTGGCGTGCCCGCCGCCCCCGGCGTCGCCGCCGCCGCCGCGCCGCCTGCCGCCGCCGTGCTCTTGCGCTTGCGGCCCGTGCCGTCGCCCGCCGCCGCCGCGCCGCCGCGCCCACGGCCCCGCCCACGGCCGCTGCCTGTGCCGCGGCCGCCGCCGGCGCCTCCCCCCTCGCCGTCGCCCCGCAGGTCCTCGTTCTCCTTCTCGATCAGCCGGATCAGCGTGTCGCACCTGGGGGTGGGGGCGCATAGGAAGGACACGTGTCGAGGCAAAGGCGGCAGTTCCTTGCCTTCTTCGTTGCAGGATACGGGTAGGGTAGCAGCAGTTGGGAAAACAAGCGTGCCAGTGCCAGGTACCTATGTCGGGAGTAGACTAGGTGTCTGAGCTCCAACGCTACCGCTGCATAGCCAATCGGGTGAACACCTGCACCCAGCAACTCAGGCGACGGCCCCGCAAACCCTCCCGCCCCTGCCCACACCTGCGTTGCAGCCTCCCCCCTCGCCCCACTTCCCCTTTCAATGCCCGGACAGACCGTACACGTTTCCCCCGCAAGCCCCCTGCCGACCCCCCTCCCACCTGCGGCCCAGCTCCTGCGGCGTGCGGCTCTTGAAGAACCAGTCAAAGCGGAAGCGCCAGGAGCGCCTGATCTCCGCCTTGAGGTCGTCCCAGTTGCCGTACCCCAGCTTGTGCACCATGCACAGGATGAAGCGGTCCTCCTCCTCCGTGTACGCCTTGCCCTTGTTGGCGCCGTATTGCAGCTGCAAAGGGGGGCGGGCGCGGGGGGAAAGAAGTTACTAGGTACCACGATACTGAAGCAGCTGTACGTGTCGCGGTAAGAAATTGGACCCCTGCATGGTCGTCGCGGGTGCCATGCTGCATCAGCTCCTCTCAGCGGCGGGGGGGCGGGGGCGCGGAGTGAGTGTAGGCATGTAGGCACAAGGTGGGTAAGCCGAGCTGTCGCACGACGCATGTGCACCCGTGCCCCAAGCTCTTGTCCCAGCCCGCTTTGCCCCCTGTAGCAATACGTAACAAGCGGCCAGTGCCCTACTCCCTCTCCCAGTCTCCCATTGTCCGTCTGTCGACTTCACCCCCTCCCCCCCACCTTGAGCTCCTGCCAGGGGTTCTTGTAGCGCTCCAGCTTTGCTGCGATGGCGTTCATAATGTCTTGCTGGCGCTGGATCTTCTGCTCGCCGCGCTCGATGTTCTTGATGACCTTCTCCCAGTCGTTCAGCTCCTTGAACCGCTTCCAGAACACCTGGAAACAGGGAAAAGAGGGAGCTGAGGAGTGTTGCGAAGAACATAATGCTCATGGTGTTCACGTATGGTGATACCGGTAATGCCCATTGTGAAGGCAAGGCTCCCTCCTGGTCATTGCAAGGGCAGCGCAGGCCCACTCGCAGCACCTCCAACACACCTCTGGCCCGCGGCCCCAGCCTTCCTTCAAACCCCGGTCCCTCCCTTTTCCAACCCGTTCCCCCGCCTTTGCTGCTCTTTCCCGCACCGTGCCGCTCTGCGGTTACACCCTTGAGCTGCCGCAACCGTCCTAGGACTTCCCCTTCACCCCTACCCCCCTTCCTCCCTGCCTCCCAACCCCGCTACTCCGCCTCCACCCCCGCTCACCTGCGCGTACGCCCGCACCTCCTCCTCCGTCTTGCCGTCCACCTCGGCGGCGATCTGCGCCACGTTCTCGCGCCCGTACTTCTCGCACGCGCGAACGAACGAGTTGAAGTCCCTGCGGGCGATCAAGCGCAGCGGCCGCAGAAGAACCTCACCGGCACGCGCGAACCCGATGTGCCAACCAATGTGCATGTGCATGGAAGTACCGATTGTACTCGCCAGCCGCATGTGCCTGTCGTCAAACCAACCAGCGGTCCCCCTTGGATGCCCTTGCGCCTCTATGGCACCGCCTGCCCACCTCTCGGTCCAGGCCCTGAGAGCCCCGCTGATGCTCTCCACACCTTGTCTACTCCCGCACTTCTGACATCTTAACCCTCACCCTGAACCCCTCCCCGCCGTACCCCCACCTCTTAGTCCAGTCCTTGAAGCCCTCCTCCAGCAGCCGCTCCCGCTCCGCCGCCTCCTCCTCGCCCAGCGGCTGCGGGTCGTCCGGCTGCGGTGCCACCGCCTCCGCCACCGCCTCATCGCTGGCGCCCTGGTTGCGCAGCGCAGCCTCCTTGGCGGCCAGCCCGTGGCGGTGCAGGTCGTACATGTGCTCCTTCTCGTACAGCTCGGTGATGCGCGGGATCTGCAAAATCCGTACAAAAAGAATCAGTACGAATGCCTTATTCGTCATCAATGCAGTCGGAGGAACGTACATGAGGACATCAGAAAAGGGTGTCAAGCTTTTGTGGGAAGGGTGTTGCGCAGTGATGTGCTCCTTCTCGTACAGCTCGATTTGCGCGGTGTCGGCACCGCCACACGAAATGAATTCTTCACAACCACCGATTTGCAACGAGCGAACGACTGGGGTATACTGCAGGTTGCACGTCAGGGGTCGAACCCCTCCTTGCCACGTTGAGGCCCCCCAAACCCCCTCCCTCACCTTCCCCACCACCTCCCCAGACTTCCTGTTTCCCCTAGCAAGACCTGGTTTACAACCCCATCCCTCACGTTGAAGAACTGGTAGTCCTGCAGCACGGGCATCTTGGGCACGCGCGGCCCCCCCGCGCCCTTGGGCCCCGCCCCGCCCTTCATGGCCGCCTTGTAGTACTCCGCCTCGCTGTAGTTGAGCATGCGCTTGCGCTCGCGCTTGGGCGGGTCCACCCAGTTGGAGCCTGGAAGGGGGTGGGTGAGGGGCGGCAGGGGAGGCACAAGTTGGTGAGATAGAATGTGTGCACTGCTTCGCTGTTGTGGAGCATGCGCTTAGGCGGGTCCACCCAGCTAGAGCCTTGCGGGTATTAAGGGACACGCGACCATCATCATCATCCCTCCGAGCGAGTGATAGGCTCCGAGTTGGCGAACGGCGGGCGAAGCAACGGCGCCCGATGCAACCCGAACTCACCCGTATTTCCGAGCCAGTCACCTTTCCGCCCTTGCCCAGGGCCCACCCACCCATGAGCCCCTTCAGCTCTGCCTTGTGGCCACACCACGCGCCCCACCCCTGCCACCCACCCATGAGCGCCTTGAGCTCGGCCATGTCTCCTCCCGCCTCCTCCTCGTCCTTGAAGTCGTACACCATGCCGCCGTCCATGGTGAACTTCATGGCGTTCTCCGTGAACTGGGTCATCTTCTGGTTCAGGTCCGCCGTGTCGCGCTCGCCCTTCTTGATGATGGCGTCGATGTCTGGGGGAGGGAGGGGAGGGGGAGGTGGCGCGCAGGGGGGCGCGTGTAAGAAAAGCGGACATGAACCGAGACAGCCGGTGTTCCAGCTCCATAGCTGCTCCAATTCCGTGGAGAAGTAGCCGCAAACCCAAGGAAATGGTTACTGTGCCTCCCAGTCAAGCAAGGTGGGCGGGTCAGGCGGTTGGAATTGCATAACAACAGCGGTTTTCACGCAGACCCTCCTTCCCTCCCTTGCCCGCGTCCGCGAGGTTGAAAGCCAACCCCTCCCCCACCCCCGTGCTGAACGTACACCTCCCCCTTGCGCGTACCCGCGTCCGTTCTGTCTGCGCTGTCGCTGCTCACCGCGTTGTAGCCCCCACGCGCGCGCGTCCGCCCCCCTCATGCACCAATTTAGTACCCCTTCCTTGCCTATCCCCCTCGCCACCCCTTACCCGCGTCCGTGATGTTGGCGCTGTCGCTGCTGAACACCAGCTCCGCGCCGTAGCGCACCATGTTGATCAGGTCGTCCTTGTTCACCTGCAGGTCGCATGGGAAGGAACACGCGGGTCAAAAGGCTCAATGTTGTAAAGGTTAGGGCATGCTAGCAGGTTTTATCACTGCGCAAACTTGGTTGGGTAAGCAACGCTTTCTTGCTACCGCATACTTGGTGGCCTGTGAGCCGCCGGCTCGTACATGGAATCCATACATTTGTGGATTGTGACGACTTAGTGTTTAGCAGGGTAAATTTGTGGATGGTGAATGAACCCTAGAACGCGCAACACCGACTGCTACACTGGCCGACTGACCTTGGTGGCGTTGTTCTCCGTGAGGCGGCCCTGCTGGATGACCAGCGCGTCCAGGCGCAGCTTCTTGTACGCCTTCTCAATCACCTGTAAGCGGAAATGGACTTGATAAGTGAAAGGGCCAAAAACACCCGTTCGGCAAAACAGACCGCACAGCAGCTGACGGCCGGCCATCGAAGTAGCGCCCTCCTGGGATGCTGGCCTACCCGGCGCCCCAGACCACCGAGGCCCCTAGGCCCCCTCGCCCGCCCATCATACACCCTCCTGGCGTCAGATGGGTACGCCGGCCTCACCGCGCCCCGGCCCCCGTACGGGGCCCGCCGTACGCCCCAACTACCTACCTATCCCTGATCGTTCGCACACCCACCACCTCCTCTACGCTGGTCTCGAGCATCCTGGCTCCATTAGCTCTCTCCACACGGTTGCACACCTCTTCACCAACGCTGCCCTCCCCCACGGGCGCCCCCCACCCTGCCCGCCCACCTTCTCCTCAATGCTGTTCTCGATGCAGAAGCGGAACACCTGCACCTCCTTCTTCTGGCCGATGCGGTGCGCGCGGTCCATGGCCTGCAGGTCCATCTGCGGGTTCCAGTCGCTGCAAGGGGGAGCAAGCGGGAAAAGGGAAACAGTGGAGCAATAGAAGAAGAACCGACGGACCGACGCAGTACGGAGTATGTCCACATATGGAGCGCAGGAAAGGTCTGCAGGTCCACCTGCGGGTTCTAGTCGTTACGGGAGCATGGGGGAGGATGGGAGAAGCGAGTTGAATACCATGATTTCCCCGTCGTACTTGCCTTACACCACCAACCCCGCTTGCATGTCGAACCTGTCCCCCTCCTCCTCTCAGCCCTTCCCTGTCCCCCTGCTGTACAGCCCCGTCACGCACCTGTCGTACAGCACTACCCCGCTTCCAGGCTCATGTCGTACCTGTCGTACAGCACGACGATGTCGGCCGTGGCCAGGTTGATGCCCAGGCCTCCGGCGCGCGTGGACAGCAGGAACACGAACTTGGACGAGTCGGGGCGGTTGAACTCGTCGATCATGTTGTCGCGGTCGTCGCCGCCCGTGTTGCCGTCGATGCGGCAGTAGCCGTAGCCCCTGGCGGCGGCAGTTACACGACGTGTGTACATGTTGGTCGCGGCTTGTTTACATGGACGTATATGTGTATGTTCATGGACAGGTCCAAGTACATGTTGGTGTACGAAGACCAGCGGCACGACGGTTGGTGGCAGCAAAGGTGCCCGAGCCCGACGCCAGTGCAGTTCCCATGGATCTGTGGTACAGCCATGACGAGGCTGACCTTCCCCCCACCCCGCCTGTGGAGGTAGTACTCCAGGATGTCGATCACGAGATGTGGCAAAGCCTGCTGACGCAGTACTACCGGTATGCTTTTCCGTTTCTAGGTAGCACTGGTCCCGCCCGCACCAGTAGTGGCAGTAGTCGTCCTGGATGTCGATCATGCCCCTGCCCATCTCTCGCCCGGCCCCACCTCTACATCGCATTCGCATAGTCCTGGTCTCGCAACCCCCTCTCCGTCCCGCCCCCACCTGTACAGGCAGTAGTCCTCCAGGATGTCGATCATGCGCGTCATCTGCGAGAAGATGAGCACGCGGCTGTCGCGCTCCTTGAGCCGCGGCAGCAGCTTGTCCAGCAGCACCAGCTTGCCGCTGTTCTCGACCAGGTGCTCGCCTGTGTCCAGGAAGCACGGGTGGTAATTCAAAAGCAGAAGGAAGGCGATGCATATGACAGCCGGCCAACGCATAAGCACACCCCTCCACCTCTCCCAGCCCGCGCAACTGCACGCCCGCAGGCACGAAGCAAGCCCCGTGCCTGCCGCGTACAGACCTGCCGCGTCCGTTTTGCCCTGTGTACCAAGCTTGACCGCACCCCCCCCCCCTCGCACAACGCCCGCACGCACCTGTGATGAAGGGCGGCCCCGGCTCCGCGCCCTGGAACAGGTAGGGGTGGTTGCAGCACTTGCGCAGCTGCATGACCACGTTGAGCAGCTTGGCGCGGTCGGCGCCGCCGTTGAGCGCGTCAATGTCCTTCTGCAGCAGCGCAGCGTACCTAGGAAGCGGGGGGACAAACGCGTGGAAACGATGCATCAACACAACATGGCTATCACGGTGCGATGTCTATATAACAAGGCCAAGGGGAGGGTCGTTGAGCGCGGCAATGAAGTCCCTTTGGAGCAACGCCGCGTTCCGAAATGCGGAGACAGACGTGGCCTTTGCATGTGAACAATTGTATCAGCAGGGGCATGCGGGGGGCCCATTGAGCCCCGCGCTCCCCCGATCCCTGGACGCACAACCCCCACCCCTGACGCATGTTTGCTGCATTCCCACCCACACACCAATACGTACGACATGCATCCCAGCACTACCGTATGCCGCCACGCACCACTTCTTCTGCATCTCGCTCATGCCGATCTTGAGGATGGTCTCCTTCTTGGGCGGCAGGCCGCGCTCCACGTCCGACTTGACGCGCCGCAGCAGGAAGGGACGCAGCACCTAGGTAGGGAGCAGCGCCGGGGGTGTGCGTTTGAGGAGAACCTCGTGGGGTTCGGTGGAAGGACGGCACACCTTGCTTCGCAGCCGATTAAAGCCCGGGTCCCTCCCCGCCATCCCCATGCTCTCCCACGTGTCCCGGTCGCCACGGCACGCCTGTGCGTCCTCCAGCTGGCCGTACCGCCATGCCGCAAGTCCAGCCAGCCCCCATCACCCCCGACGTACCGCCTTCGTTCCTCCCCTCTTCCCCGTACCTTGCAATAGCTGCTGCACCACCACCGCCCCCTCCCCCATACCCCTTGCTCGCCATACCACGCCCCCCCCCGGTCCTACTCCCCCCAGCCCTCTCACGCCCCACACCCTAGCTTGGCTTACTGGGCATGGGAACCGATTTCACTAAATTCAAGTGTACCGTGCGATATATGATTGCAAATATCGGTAATACGCAAAGTCACCGCACACTCCACACACACACACACACCTTGTGCAACTGCTGCACCACCTCCGCCTCCTTCTCCTTGCTCCCGTCGCCCATGCTGAACCACTCCTCGAACTTCTCCGCGCTGCTGAACACCTGTCAGCGAGGGGGCAGGCGAACGGTGACGCTGCAAGGTGATCAGGCCTAAAACGATGGCAGGGTTGCTATCAAAAAGGAGTCTACTGGACCATGCGCCGTGAGCTCCCGGCCCGCGAGGGCAAAGACAGACCCTCGCGGAGGATGTAAATGAACCCTGCCCCTGTAACACGGGCGCACTGACCTCTGGCAGCAGGAAGTTGAGCAGCGCCCACAGCTCGTGCAGGTTGTTCTGCAGCGGCGTGCCGGTGATGAGCAGCCGGTAGTTGGTGCGCAGCTGGCGCACCACCTGGTGGGAGGAGGGGGCAGGGGGAGGGGAGGGCGGTGGGGAGTACGGGTAAACGCGAGGAAACGGTGTAAGGCGGTGGGCAATGGGGGAGGGGAGGGCAGGTTGTGCAGTAGCGGCGTGCCAGTGGTCAGCACATGGTGCGCAGCTGCCACACAACCTGGGGGTTTGGGCAAGGCGCCATGGGGAACGGGCGCGGCACGCGTAGGTTGACAGCAAATTTTCGAAGGGTGGAATGAGGCAGTGAGCATGCGGTCGTTTTCGCGCGCGCGGCGAACCATAATATGAGGGAGCGGTCCGGAGCGTGCATGTGGCTGCGTGTGCCCACCTGCGACAGGCGGCTGTTCTCGTTCTTGATCCTGTGCGCCTCGTCGATGATGATGTAGCGCCAGTGGAAGCGCTTGAAGTGGTTCTTCTCCTTGATCACCATCTCGTACGACGTCACCACCACATCGAACCGCCCGGGCGCGCACGTGGTCTCCTTCTGCTTCGCCTGCGCTCACCAAACACGCAATGTGTGCAAGACACATTAGATATGCCAGTCAGCATTTTGCCAGGCCACACGATAGGCACGCGGTCTCCTGCTTCGCCTGCGCTCGCGGAGAGCAACACGCCAGGGGACGGCATCAACCCGGGTCAGGAAACCCTCTGCTGCGCCTGCGCTCAACATGCACAGGGAGTCAGCGCCCAGCTAAGCCAGACGGCGCGACGTCGGCTTGTGTGCTGCGCCGGAGAGACACGCTAATTAGCGATCAGCCAGGCCACACGGTGGGCACGCTGCTCACCCGCTCCTCCGCGTTGCCGAGGAACTTTGTGACGCGGATGATGGGGCAAAAGCGCCTGAACTCGTTGACCCAGTTGCCCAGCGTGGACTTGGGCGTGATGACGATGTGCGGGCCGGTGATGCCGCGGTACTCGTACAGGTAGGCCACCAGCGAGATGGTCTGCAGCGTCTTGCCCAGACCCTGGCGGATAGGGGGGGAGGGGGAGCGTTGGCGAATGCATATGTAGATTAGAGCGGACATAGGGTATAATGCAGCAAATAAGGGCAGGAAGGGCCGGAATGGAATGGGCTGCGGCGCCTTGTACAGGCCCTGCAGAGTGGAAGGGGTTTCAGGTTGACTCCGCCATGTCGGGAAGCTCATACAGGCCGCCGGGCTGAGGAGTTGAGGGGCTGACAATCAGGGGCGGAGCAGCTCCAGCCCAGGACCCTCAGCCAAGCCCACGCGCATCGCCCCCCAGGAGCATGTTCACGGACGGCTAGGCCACCAACGGCCTGCAGGCCGGACATCCAACGGGCCCTCTGCCACGCCCAGCCCTTGCTGTCTGTGCCTGCACGGCCCGCACTAGGGCCCGGGGCCCAGTGTTCCGTGTCCGCCGAGCCGCTGCCCTCCGTGGCTGCGCTGCTGTACCACGTTGGCCGCAACATGCAGCTCCATTACGTTACGCCGCCGGGCCGCGGGTCACAAGGGCCCTGCCTACGGGCGCCGCCTCCTGCTTAGTGCTCCCAGCGCCACCGCGACAGCAAGCCGCGCAGCCGCCGCCAGGCCAACCCGCCCTCTCGCCCAAAACCTTCCCTCTCGCGTGCTGCGTTCTCGCCCGGGCCTGCGTCCGCCAGGCAAAGTGGCGCAAGGTCCCGGGGTGCCGCCCGCTGGCCCGCCCACGTACGGCTCAGCACTGGCCGCCGCATGGGCCAATCGCTGGCTGATGCGCTGCCGCCGTCCAGGGTCGTGCTGCCGTCGCTGCTTTCCAAGGTTCCAGCAATGCTCCCTCCGCCGCCGTTGCACAAGGTTGCACCGGCTGCTGCTGTGTCCGGTGCTGTAAGAGCCCCTGTCACGGCTTCGCCAGGCCAGCTCTACCGTTACCACCGGCATTTATGGTCCATGGCAATATATGTACCAGTACATGGCATTGTATGCGTGCAGCACGCTTGATGCTGATCCCGTTGTGCAACCCCGACTTGGCCATCCGTCCCCTCAAGCCTGGCTTGGGCCTTGAGTGCCTTTGTAGACTCGGTTCAAGTTCAACTTCGAGGTGTACGACATTCCCAAGGACGGGCTCCACATCGACGGCATCCCCACGGCCTCCACATTGACACGCAGTGGACACCGCTGCCAAAGCAGCCATCCCGCAGTCATTGGACTTGGCGCCCCACACACCCAGGCTTGAAAGTCAGCACCCACCATCTCGTCGGCCAGGATGCCGTTGATGCCGTTGTCGTACAGGTGGATCATCCAGTTGAGGCCCTGCATCTGGTACTCGCGCAGCGTGCCGCCCGTGATGATGCTGGGCTGCACCTGCAGGCGGTGGCCCGCGTTCACGCCGCCGTCGTCCTCGTCCCGCAGCAGCTCCGCGTCCTCGTCCTCCTCCTTGCGCGTGCCGCGGCCCTTGGCCTTGGCCCTGGAAGATGTGATTCAATTTGCGTAAGACAGGATAGGTGAGGTTGAGTTTGGGGCATGGGGAAGTGGCAGGGGGAAGGGGAGGAGGGCGGAGGGTGAGGGGAGGGGTGCAGAGGCGTTACGCAGGAGGAGGGTAGGTGGAAGCGTGGCTAGGAAGGAGGGGTGCACAGTAAGCTGCAGGCTTACTTTTTGGCCTCCTTGACGGCCGCGTCCGAGGCGAAGTGCTGAAAGATCTCCGCTTGCTTGAGCAGGAAGTTCAGGCGGTGACGGGCACGGTCAGCCTGCGAGTGGAGCCACACCGAGCACAAACTCCGTGATCAATGGCCCTGTGTCTCCGCACGTTCCACGCTGCAGGCTGCACTGCGAAGAAACAAGGGGAACA
The DNA here is from genome assembly GCA_036984285.1 of Chlamydomonas sp. KOR1. Lineage (NCBI taxonomy): Eukaryota > Viridiplantae > Chlorophyta > Chlorophyceae > Chlamydomonadales > Chlamydomonadaceae > Chlamydomonas > Chlamydomonas sp. KOR1. Next base: position 89,338 of record BQMZ01000365.1, read on the forward strand.
GCTGCTAGTCCAGGTCCTAGGCAGCCCAGAGCGGGAGCCCCACGCACATCGCCCATTGTCGCCAGCGCGTTCTGCTGCTCCCGCATGCGCTCCAGCATTTCCCGCTTCTGCTTGGCCTGGGATTTCAGGCGTTCAGTCTCGGCTCGAGCCACCTCGCGCTTGCCGGAGGGCACTACGTCGTCCTGCGGACAAAGTCCAAACGCGCGCCAATGAAGCTCCGGTAGCGACGACTCCTCGCCGGTCAACTTAGTGTCCTGACCGCGCGACATGCTACATATCAAGCTAATTGCCTTCGCAGCAGCTGATGTATTTCGGTTAGCTCACCCCCATCTCGTCGGGGTTGTATTCCACATCCCCGTCTGCGTCTTCGGTCTCAGCATCCTGAGTCAGGGCGTCATCCTCTTCTTCCTCAACCTGGTTGGCCTCAATCTCCTCATCATCGTCGCCGACAATGAAGTCGGGGTCGTTGCCAGGCATGGTTCCGCACTGGCCTTAAAAGCTGGTCCTAGCGCCTACAGGTCTATGCCGCGATGTCACAGCACAAAATATGACACTCTGGCACCGAAAGTGGCAGCTGTGTGTTCAGAACTGCCCGTCAAGGTACATTGAGAAGCAGGTCTATGGACCGCATGGGGGGGTCACAGCCAGCTGCGTTCCTTGCCCCCAGCAACAGCACAAAACAACAAACAAATAAAAGCTTACCACTATTGACACCAATTGCCGTCCACCACTGCTTTGCCGCCAACAACGGTTGCAGTTAACGAGAAACGTCTCCTTTGGCTTTCGCTCTGGGCCGCAACTTTTCAACATCCTAGCAGAGTGCCGCTTTTTGATCGTGCAACATGAGTGGGGAGCAGGCGGAGCTCGGACCAGCGGCGGAGGGCGGAGCTGCACCTGTTTCCAAGAAGAATAAGGTACCCCAACATAATTGACAACGCGATACACAAACACCACAACAATACGGAGACATGGCAATGCATGCATGCGCCAGGAGAACTGTCTTCGTAATAGGATGGGTGCAAAAGCCAGTCGGTGGCGTCCAGGACTGCGAGCTGCATTTGAAAGCTGGATTGCACATATAACTCAGCATTGTCAACTGCCATGAACCCGCCGCCGGCGGCCTTACATTCCAAACGCCTCGCGGCGACCTCCCTCGGAACGAGGGGAACAGGCCGTCCCCACTTCCCTTGCGACCCTCGCCTGGCCTCGCAGCCGTAAATACTCCCCCACGAAGCTTCGCCTTTGCTCGGCACCCAGAATTCAGAGCGCGCTATCTGCTATGGCACTCGTGGTCTCAGCCATGGCCTTTGGACACCTCCCACCGCAGATACCTCGCCGCACAAGTGCAGTACCCTTACCCGAACCCACCGCCACCATGCGCACCTGAACCCATACCCAAAAGGCACCCACACCCACACCTCTTCGCGCGCAGGCATCGGTAGTCCCGTGACTCCCTGACCCCTGACACGGTCTCGTCGCCTTGCACATGCATCGACACCTCCACCCATATCCACACCCGCGCCCGTGCCTTCGGAGGCCGTCACTGCGTGTCGGTCCGATGATGGACCTCCGGCTGTTGCCCACAGCGTAACACTGGACCACCCGCACCCCACACCTAACATCTACACCCGCACCCACACCCGCACCCGCACCCATACCCACACCTCCACCGTCACCCACACCCACACCCACACCTCCACCGTCACCCAACAGAACCGCCGCGACAAGCCGTGGGACCATGAGGGCATCGACCACTGGAAGGTGGAGCCCTTCAAGCCGGAGGACAACCCATCGGGCCTGCTGGAGGAGAGCAGCTTCGCAACCCTGTTCCCAAAGTACAGAGGTGGGCGAGCAGAAATTGGTCCTTAGGGTGGGGTCGGGGGCGTTGGCGGCATCCGGAAATGAGGGCGAGAGGAACTGACACGCCGGACGCGGTATGAATGGACACCCGTACCTATCCGGGTAGTGGCGGCGTGTTGAGGGGGACACAGCGCCCCCTGCTCGATCGCCCTCCACTACCGTACTCAGGTAGTGGTGTGACGCAGGACCCTACCTCGCTTTTTACACCGTGATGTGCATTGGCGAGGCACCCCAGGTAGGAAAGGTTGGGAACACGTGGGCGGGCAGCGAGGCGAGCCTGGGCAGGCGGGGGCGGGCAGGCAGCGTGGAAAGCATCGGGTCCTGTCGTATACAGGGCCAGGGGGGGGCCCGGGAGGGGCGAAAGGGGTCTGGCAGCGCATCGGATATAAACGTAGGGCTGCGATGCAGGCCTGGCTGGGTGGTGCAGGGGCAGGGTGCAGTGACCCGTGCAGCGGGGGGGCGCCAGGGAGGCGCAAAGGGGCTCCGACAGTGGAAGTCGCGACACGGGGGCCATGCGTCCGACCCCACGGCAGACGGCCGGCTCCAGCGTACAGCCGTTACATGAGTGGTTGTGCTGCGGTGGGCGATTGGCGCTGGGCCCACTGTTGATTCCCCCGGCTTGGCGTAGCGTTAGTCAGGAAAGGGAGGGTTGCCCCTCCGAAGCCCCGCCCCTCCAGGGTCACTAGGACCCTGTTCCCTCCCTCCGGGCCACGTTTGTACAACACTTGCGCCTGCTGCTGCCTTGCCGCACCTGGGCTGCTTCTCCAAGTCCGTCCATCTTCTTGCCTCTCAATTGCGGTCCTCCCCACTCCGTCCCACGCAGAGCGCTACCTTCGAGAGGTCTGGCCGGCCGTGACTAAAGCCCTCAAGGTAAACCGACGGTTTGGGCTGAATGGGGCTGACGTGCATCCAGTCATCCTGAGTGTGGGTTGGCCCCTAGGGGCACGGCCCTGGGTGTGCCGGGGCGGGGTGCGTTGGCGTCGAGGAGGCGCTCGTGAGCAGGAAGCGCAGGTGTCGCAGCTCCAAGGAGCGGATGGGCAGGGCAACCGCCCGATGGCGGGGGCGGAAGCCACGCAGTGTGGTGGTCCCTCGCCCTTTGCGGGGAGGTGTCCATGGCGGGGCTTGCGGGCCAAGGCCACACACGTTACAGGGGCTCACCGTCCAAGAGCGGCTATGCTGCGGCCTATCCACCACAAGTGGTTTCAGTGTCTGGAGCCATGACCGATGCCGGAAACCCACGCACATGCCCCGCAGCTCGCAGTTCCTTGATGGGCTGTGTGTACCTGCGCCCCTGGTGCCTCCCGGTGCGCCTGCAGCGCGTGGCGCTGCCTCCAGGCGCTGAAACCCCAAACCCACTGCGTCGCTCTGGCACCCGCACTAGCACTACTTGCTTCTTTCCCCTAGCACACCAGCACATCCGTACACACGCACAACCCCCCACATCCACAGGAGGTTGGCATGGGCTACGGGCTCAATGTGGTGGAGGGCAGCATGGCTGTGCGCCCCGCTGCAGCATAACAGCCGCTCTGAGAAAGCAACAATACTTGCGTTGTGCTGTTACGTCACCTCACAGGAGGTGGGCATTGGCTGCGAGCTCAACCTGGTTGAGGGGAGCATGACGGTCCGCACCACCCGCAAGACGTGGGACCCCTTTGTCATCATCAAGGCGCGCGACCTTATCAAGCTGCTCGCGAGGAGCGTGCCTGCGCCGCAGGCCCTGAAGATTCTGCAGGTGTGTAGTTACGACAATTAAGAGTGTATGCTTTGCGGTTATGGTATATGTACCAGTCTAATACCAAAGCCAAGCGGTTATGGTGTGTCAAGAATGTACGTAATGTGCCACGTTATAGAGCGGTGGTGGCTACGGGTGCAGTACTGCGGTTGCTGCGCACGGCAGCAGCTGTGTATGCCACCCGACCCCGGCGCTGATGGCTGCCTCCCCAACCAACTCCCTTGCATAATCTAAGGCTAATTCCACCCTTCCCGGCCCGCCCGCAGGACGACATGCAGTGCGACATCATCAAGATCTCTGGCATCATCCGCAACAAGGTGCGCAGGGGGAGGTGGTGGCCACGCCATGCTGTAGGCCACGGTGGGGGTCCTTCCGGCCAGGAGGCCGCTTGTGGACCGCGGGCGTAGCTATGGTATTCCCTTCTTCCAGAGAAGCGGACTCCGCGCGTGTTCGCAGGAGCAAGCATTCCGTGAGACGGCGTCAGCTTCTGATCAGCTCGTGCTCCACTGTCGTAATCATAAGTGTTTCCATGTTGTATGTTTGTTTTGTTGTCCGCAGGAGAAATTCGTGAAGCGGCGGCAGCGTCTGATCGGCCCCAACGGCTCCACCCTCAAGGCCCTGGAGCTGCTCACGGGCTGCTACATCCTGGTGCAGGGTGGGTGGTGGTGGTGCACGTGTTGGTCCGGGGTGGTCCTGGGCATGGGGGAGATTGCCACACCGGTCTGCTCACGGGCTGCTACATTCTGGTGCAGGGTGTGTGGGGTGACGTCAGCAATGCCACCCCATGCCAACACCACACTCTCTATACCGCTCCCCAGTAACCCAACCCACGCACCCTCCCCCTGTTCCCACCCGCCCCAGGTAACACGGTCGCCACCATGGGTCCCTACGTGGGGCTCAAGCAGATCCGGCGCATCGTGGAGGACTGCATCAAGAACGTGCACCCCATCTACCACATCAAGACGCTCATGATCAAGAGGGAGCTGGCCAAGGACCCCGCGCTCAAGGAGGAGAACTGGGACAGGTGCGGGCGTGTGGGGGGGGGGCAACCGCAAAGCGGCAAAGGGGAATCGGAAACAGTCGGCGTGCGGAGAACGAGGTGCGGAAGGGGGGGAGCGGGGTTATTACTATTCCCAACCGGACGCGTGTCCGCATCAGCACCATTGTGATTAAGGGGAACCGGAGCCGGCCAAGGACCCAGCGCTGAAGGAGGACTGGGGCAGGTGTGGGCGAAACAGGGGAGGGAGATTGCGATGGGTTACGCGCGTAAAAAGGACGTAGTAGGATAGCGGCATTGCAAAGCTTGTGCCCACCCGACCCGACCAGAGTCTTTAGGCACGGCGTGCGACGGAGGGAGGAGAACTGGGATAGGTCGCGGGGGTTAACTCATTCGCCCCGACCGCCTTATCCCCCAACTCCTATCGCCAGCGCCTCCCAACTCCAACCCGCCACGCCTACTCCCCGCGGCTGCTGCCATTTTGAACTTACCCGGTAACCTTCCAGGCTCCTGCTCGACTCCAAAGAGAAGAGCTTCAAGCGCAAGAAGCCACTCGCCAACAACATACACGCACATATTCTAACATTATGCACATCCTTGACAGCCTCTTTCCCGCACCACCCCCGCCAGGTTCCTGCCCAACTCCAAGAAGAACGTGAAGCGCAACGGCTCACCAGCCAGTAACACACACATCCCAACAACACACAGTCGGTAAATACCCTCTTTGCCGCACCACCCCCGCCAGGTTCCTTCCCAACTTCAAGAAGAAGAACGTGAAGCGCAAGAAGCCCGCCGCCAAGCCGTCCGGCGAGGGCGGCGAGGAGGGGCCCAAGCCGGACAAGAAGCGCGTGTACACGCCCTTTCCGCCGCCCATGCCGCCCTCCAAGCTGGACCTGGCGCTGGAGAGCGGAGAGTACTTCCTGTCGGAGGAGCAGAAGCGCGAGCGGGCGAGGGCGGCCAAGGACGCCAAGCAGGAGGCCAAGACGGCGGAGCGGCAGCGGCAGCGCGAGGCGGCGTTCGTGGCGCCAAAGGTGGGAGAGTTGGGGGACGTGAGCAAAGGAGTGCGTGGAGGAAGAGGCGGGCGGGGAGGGCGGGAAGGGGGAGAGGAAGAGGCAGCGCGAGGCGGCCTTCGTGGCGCCAAAGGTTGCGGTAGGTTAGATGTGTGCAGTAGGGGTGGGAGGCAGTAGGAGAGGAAGGGAGGGGCTGGAGGTGCGGAGCAGGAGGCCAAGGCGGCAGAGAGGAAGAGGCAGCTGCGGCGTTTGTGCGCCCAAGGCGCGACAGCGGGAAGGGAAGCGGGGGCCTAGGAGGGCCCTGAGAGTGTGACCGCGCACATACAGCAGCTTCACGCACCCAATGGTCCCTGTTCACGCCATCTACCGGTATATGCATTTCATACGCGTGCACCGTCACATGCGCAGTAGGCAGTGTATCAAGATGTCCTGTCGCTTGCTTCTGTCCCACGCGCAGGAGGAGGGGCCGTCAGGGGCAGCCAGCGGCGGCGGCGGCGCCAAGGGCTCCGGGGGCGCGGGCGGTGCTGGGGGGTCGGACGACGTGCGCGCGTTGGCGGAGTCCCTCAAGAAGAAGGCCAAGGGAGGGTCCCTAGGGGCCGGGGCAGGGGGCGAGGGGCAGGGGGGCAAGCGGCGGGCCAGCGCGGCGGCGTTCCTGACGCCTGAGGCGGCGGCGGAGGCGGAGGCGGAGGGGGGGAGAGGGGGGGAGAAGAAGAAGCGGCGGAAGAGCGGGTGAGCGTGAATGCGAGCAGGGGTGATACGGTGTGGGCTGTGGGGTGGGTGACAGGTGTTGGGTGACATTGCGGATGAGCCGCCATGGCCGGATGGCGTAAAAGTGAGGTGCCGCGAGTTTGTGGAGGTTCTTCCGGCGTGAGAAGGGAGGCCACAATACGTACTGTCAATGCTGGTGTGGTCCGTCTGGAGTGGCGCTCCGTTTGTTGCCGCGGGGTGCCCCCGCGACCCACCTCAGTTGGTATGTGTCCTTCACATGTGGGGAGCCCAACTTACGGGTACCGTATTTGGCTGTCATGAATGGATCGAGATGCGATGACAAGCCTCGGAGTGCGTGGGGCACCGGCACTGCTGTCCGCAATCGAAGTACGCAGTCGTGCTTACAGCTGGATCGGGCTGGATGTAGGCTGCAGTGGCACGTGGCACCACAAGCCCACGCAGCAGGGAAGACGAACTGTAAGTGGATACGGCTGCCTAAAGACACGCCCAGCGGACACGCCGTCCTGCAGGAATTGCTGACTATGCCGTTCACTGCATCGTACCGGTTGCGTACAAGGCAGCTTCCTGCGGGTCCAGACGTTCATGCCCGCATTGACGGACTAACAGGTGAACCCAAGGTCATGGCCACAGCAGGCCACAGCAAGGTTGTGAAGCTCTTACGTACAGCGCAGAGCGAGCGTCTCACATAGGACGGTAACAGATAACGAGGTAAGCAACCATGCATGGGCATTCAGGGTGTTGCGCGCGGGGGCAACCACTAACCGTACACGATGCAGGTGTTTTTCAGTCGGCACCCTGTGGTGTAAATCCTGATTCCAAGGCCACAGCCCCACTGAGCGTGCATGGTCACTGGCCACACAGGTCCCCGTTGACCCACACACCTACAATTCCTGTACGTATGGCGACACAGCGTGCACGAGAGCAGCAGCAATGACCGGTACGGCTGCCAACGTGCCACCTGCCTGCCTCGCCTTGCCACACCCTGTCTCCTATCTTAGCTTGCCTGCACCTGTCTCAGGCTCGCTATGCCTGCATCCCGCACCGCTTTTGCTACTTTACATTTCCCGTACAGCAGCTAGCTCTGCATGAGGTGCGCAGAGCTACGCACGTCGAGGTATTGCACATGTCTCACTTCAATAAGTCGACATGCGTATGCAACATGAGTCTGTGCCGTGTGGCCCACCTCCTCTTGGGTCAGGTTCACAGCATGTTCTCTCTTGCTTTAGACACCACCTACCACAATGCCACCCTGCACCCACCCCATGCCAACACCACGCCCACTGTGTCCCTCTCACTGTCTCCACCCAACCCACACACCCTACCCCTCTCTTCCCCAGGCAAGAGGCGACACCGTGGCCACCATGGGCCCCTACGTGGGGCTCAAGCAGATCCGGCGCATCGTGGATGACTGCATCAAGAACGTGCACCCCATCTACCACATCAAGACGCTCATGATCAAGAGGGAGCTGGCCAAGGACCCGCGCTCAAGGAGGAGAACTGGGACAGATGGGCCCGCTCGCCGTGGCCTGTACGGTACCTTTTTGGAGCTTGTCACTCCGTCCGTTCCGTACAGTGAGAGGAGTGGGAAACCCCGTTTCCCTAATGGCCGGGACCAGCTCTGCGCTCTGAGCGGGGTGGGGCTGGGCTCTGGAAGGGGACCAAAAGTGTAAAAGCGTACATACAGCAGGTGGGGGTGCAACTGCGGGCGAGGGAAGGGGGCTGACGCCTGGAGGCAGCAGGAGGAAGTGCTGGAAACGGCCCTCACCAACTGCGTCACGAGGGAGGCAGCAGTGATCTATCTGGTGCCGTGGTGGAAGTAAGCTTCCAGCCAGCCAGTTCCAGCAGAGCATGCATGCACCCGTTTCTCGCAGGGCGGGCCGTAGGCAGCTAGGCGTAGGCAGCTAGGCGTAGGCAGCTGGGCGAGGTGGTGAGCCCCAAACGGACAGCACGGCACTGAAACGTTTGCAGTACGTAAGGCTCAGAAGGCGTCCTCGCTACCTGGGGTGCCCCTGGGCGAGGGAGTGATGCTCCGCCCTGCTCGGCCGCTGCTGGGCGGAAGCTGACCCACGCAGCATACATGCTGCCTCGAGCGAAACAACGTCTCAGGAACCCAACACGGGTGCGCCCATGCGCTTCATCCCACTTCAACCCATAGCCCACACGCACGCATCTGCAGCGCATGAGGAGCTTCGATCCAGCTTTGCTTCAAACCACATACAGTCAACACACATCTGTTGGTTGATGCCTCGCGGCCGTGCCTGCTGACTCCCGTTTCGGAACTCCGAAGCACAACAGCAAGAACCCATGAGCACCGCCGCGAGCCCCTCCTCTCTCTGCCTCCCCTGCTGCCAGCCGGCGTGCTCCCTGACGCTGGCCGTCCGTGACGGCCACACGCTGGCCGCCTGCCGCTGCGCGCTGTCCGCTGCGTCGCCCGTGTTGGCCCACGCACTTTCGCTCAAGCTGCCCACTCCCGGTGCGTAGGTACCAACGGTTGAAATAGTGCATAAAAGCTGCTGTTTTGCGGCAAGATGCCATGCATCATGCCCACCTTGCATCGTCGAGCTGCGACAGATTCTGGCGGTTGCAATGCTGGTCACCTGTGCCAGTCAGGCGTGCAGCAGTGGAAGCGAGATGGCCTAAAGGTGGCTGCGTGTGATCCTCATGTACGCCAGATTCATCAATACGATATCCTTATTGATTGTTTTCCTTCGCAGGCGTGCTTCAGCTGCCGGAGGACGACCCCGAGATGTGGAAGGCTGTATGTGCTGCGAGTGCTGGTGCCCAACTGCTTCGTAACCAACCTTGTGTACTGGGTGGGCAGATTTGGCATTTTGTGTAACATTCCAGGTGGTGTGGCCACACGATCCTTACTGGTCCCGACCACACCTATCAGGAATCAATCATGTAGCGTTGCGTTGCTGTTGTACAGCAACCAGAAAACGTCCAACCTTAAGAGGACAGGAAGTGTCCCACCATGACTTGAAATCCTGCTCAAAGCGGAGCCCACTGCTAGAACGAAGGTCGTTATAAGCAGCGCACTCAAAGACCGCATGATATTCATCCTCAGGCTTTCCAGCAGTACACCTGTTGCACACACGCTGACCGCGTGCACGTGCAGTGGGCAGATGGGTGATGGGTCACTTATTACCGGTAAAGGACAAAAATGCACGATGCACGCAGAGGCCTGAACCGGGCACGTGTGGCTGAGTAGTGCATCGACTCCAGGGCAGCAAGTCTTGAGCGACCCGTGTCCGTTGTAAAAGTGACGACCTGGCACCGGAGTCTATCGCTGCTATGTTCAGGAGTGGCACCAGACCACCAGTGCAGCTGCTCGTACCTGCTCGGACGTACAACAACTTGGTCTCACCTGGTCTCACTACAACCTGGGTTTAGTCCAGGGGAGAGGGGTGTGCAACTCGGCCCTTGTGGGGCCCACAGGCAGCTTTAGTCTTTGGTGACACGTTGCAAGCCAGGGGAGCCCACTCCCCTGTTGCAAGCCCACTTCACAAGACTGTTGTGTCTTGTTCATCCAACTTGTCGTGGGTTTTGCAAGTTGCAAGTTGGGTGGGACCAGTGCAAGGGCGCGGCGTGCCGCACGGGCACTGCCCGGCCCTACTTGCACCTGGTCTCCCGTGTGGTCTCCCCTGCACCTGGTGCACAGCGCAGACCGCATTAATCCCCTGCCACTGTGGTAATTTCATCTCGTCATAGAATGCTCTGGGGCAGCCTACCACGTTGCATACGTTGCGCTGCGGGCTTGGGGGACTTGAAATGACGTCATGGTTCGTTGTGTATGTGGTCTGCATCACCCAGGGCGCTCCCAGGGGAGCTCCCCTGGCATCACAAGGGAGACTCAGGAATCTTATGACTAACCCATTAGCGCATCTCACCAAACGCCATCGACCGCTGTCGCGCTTGTAAGCTGAGGTGCGTTGCTTGCTTGATATGTCGTCGTGATGCACTGAACATGCCGGCAAGGGGCAGCGCACTAGCTGCAGCGCTCAGCAACTTAGGACGATATACGACAAGCCAGGAGACAAGGAGAAGCAAAGGAGGTGCTTGCTGAAACATTTCCATAAGTGAACATATGAACCACCAATGACAGCCTTCCATCTGTGAAAGGTCAACTCTTTATGGACGCGCCGGCCGCTGCCCTAAGCTTGCTCCTCCTTCTATCACATAGAACACGATTAGGTGTTGCAAGCAAGGAGCTACCTGGGGCATCCTGCGCCCCTGGCTGTGAGGAGAACGGGAACTGCAATCGTGACGATGGAACCTGCGAATGTCGGTGGGGCTACGTCGGTAAGAGGGCCAAGGTGGATGTATAGACATACTGCTTTCGCACTGTGCATTATACTCTCAAGCCGGGCCGCCTTAGTGTTGTGCCCACCTTCCTCACTGTTCCTCTGGCGCACATACGGGTAGTACAATCTCAGTCGGGCGCAGGGTAAAAACTGCACTGTACAAGATACAATTTCGCGATCGCCTTGAAAGAGTACATACTGTTTCGCCTGCAGGCCCAGACTGCTCCATCAACCTCATGGCAGCCTGCCGCCAGGGCCCGAACGACCCCGGCTCGTGCGGCACAGTGTGGCCCAAAAACTGCCTGTGGTGAGTCCCCAGAAGCCCCATATCAACACCCCGCACTCCACACAGCACAAAGTAACTTCTGGCTGCGTATTCATGCCAACCCATTTTGACCCATAAATGCATTGCATTCTTGCAGCTACGAGGCGTGCTACCGGCTGTACTGCCGGCACGTGCCTCCCCACACGCCGGGCGGGGAGCAGCAGTGCGTGCACGAAGCCGCACGAGGCCTCGACACCGCACAATG
>BQMZ01000366.1:0-87380 GCA_036984285.1 Chlamydomonas sp. KOR1
CGCGTTTCGCGAAAGTCTTGGCGTAGCTCAACCTCCAAAACCTAGCGCGCTCTTCCGCTCCTAGAAGCTTAGTCCTTGTAGCGGATCTCTGTTGCTGCACGCTGTTCACAGCCGATGTGCGGTGCATCGGTGCGCCATTGAAGGAGGCGAAGCGGTTGGGTGTCTGACACTGGCGCTCCGATCCGCAGGTCGTCAGAAGGCGGCATTTCGTTGTGCATTTCAGGAGCGAAACTTCAAGCCGCAGCGTGAGCCGTTTCAACAGATTCTATCACAGCAACTCCCTGTTCACATTCTTGCCCGTCGGCTGCTTGCCCCTACGCGGACAGGCCGCACGGTAACCGACCGGTCCGTCGCCACGTGCCGCGCGCCCTGCCAGCCAAGCCTGAAGTAGCGCCAAGTGGGCGTGAAGGGATCCGGTGCCACATGTGCCAAGGGGGAGAATGCAGAAATACATAGGAGGGCCAGGGTGTAGGCATGCAGAGTCCATGTACACAAAGGACCTTAGGGACAGAACGTCCCCTCCCCATAGGGCGCCGTGCAGGCATGCACGGACACCCCAACGAGGGAAAATTGGGCTTTGGCGCTTACCGTTGACGGTTGGAAGGAAGGGGGTGCCACAACAAGGCCGCCACAAGGCCACCACAAGGCGCCAGACCACCAGCAATCTGTGGGCCTGCCTTCGTGCTGTGTTGTCAGTCCACCCTACCACGTCACGGCTTTGTGTTTGGCCGGTATGAAATGTGCTATTTGCCTGTCGGAGCATGGCATGAAACCCCCAGCTGCTGCCGCACCATTTGTGTGGGAGGTTGCCTGGTCACGAAAAGCTAGTCTGCACGGCTGAGGCAAGGACCTCAACGGTACCAGCTGCAAGACAACGTATCACACGTATTACCTTTCCGCTGGCCGTCTGCTCATGCCTACCGTGCATGCAAGCTGATGCAAGCAACACACGAGCAGCCAAGCAGGGAATTCATATGGGCCTACTGTACCATATGGGCCGCTGCACCTATGGAGCTTGTCGCTCCTTTCCGTACAGCGAGAGGGGTGGGTCCTAAATGGCCGGGACCAGCTCTGTGTGTTGAGCGAGATGGGGCTGGGCTCTGGAAGGGGACCAAAACTGTAAAACATACATACATATGGGCGGTCTTACATGTGCCGGATCCCGTCTGAGGCCACGACCTCTTGCCTATGATGTCGTATGCCGCAGGATCCTTATTGGTCCTGACCACACATATCAAGTATCAGTGTCCCACCACCTGGGCTGGACAGCACGGTCGAAAAGGACCGTATTCTTCGTATTCTTAAGAATACGGACAATACGGGGGTCTGTTCCCAAATTACGGTCAAATACGCTACAGATAAGGCCGTGCCAGTCCAACCCCCTAAGCAAGGGATGTCCCCTCCCGTGTGATGCCAGACACCAGGGGAGCTCCCTGCAAGGCACCGCGGCCACTAAGCCATAAGTTCTTAAGGCATGAGAAGTGTCTCGCATATGCGTATGCACTCGTTGTGATGTGGTTTTGCTGGCGCCTGGTCACCCTGGGACCTCCCTGGGACGCTCCTGGTGCGCGTGACACTGCCACGTGCCGTGCCAGGCCTAGACCGCAGACCGTATTTCTCATATGTACGGCAGATAATGGCCGTCTTCCGTACATGTACGTATTGTGCAGCCCAGCCCACCGCGACTAAGACCACGACTTCAACAACGACTTGAACCACTGCTTAAATCACGGCTGGAACCATGACTTGAACAACGCACTAAGGGATGTGTACAGCCCCATTTGCTTTGCCGAATCTCCCTACCACGCAAACCAGGATACTGGTTCCGCGTTCGCTCCATCACATGGTAATAATTAGATGCAAAGGCCCCAGGCGGGGCTACCATGGAGTGGGCAAGCCGGCGCGCCACGTGCTGAACACGTTGCAGTCGCTCCTGCTCTCTTCTGCAAGCAGCTGCTGCTCACTGCCCCTGCTGCTGCTCCGCCCGTTCTGCTGCTCGCCCTCGCCATGGCCTCCCCACTCTACATTTCTCTCAGCGCCTCACCAAATTGCAAGTCCCGCAACCCAGCAGTGTGTTGCGGTCTGAGGCCCTGACACCCCGGTCAGACCGTCCTACGGCCCCCGCTGCTCTCCGCGCTGCTACTCCTGCCCACAGCCCCTGCTGCTGCTGCTCCCCCTCCCCTGCCTGCTATTGCGGCGCACCCTCGCCGCTGCTACCCCTGTAGACGTCCTTAGCACCCCGCCGAAGGTCGTCGTCCTGACCAGACATGTGTGCAGGTGAGACAGGTCCGCTGACAGCGCCACACGTCCAGTAGCCTGCCCGAACCTTCCGTCCCGTCCGGCCGCCGCTGCCGCTCCCGCGCTGTGCTCCTACACCCCCTGCTCAATGCACCTGCTGCTGCTGCTGCTGCTCGCCCTCGCCGTTGCTCTCCCTTCCGTAGATGTCCTCCAGCATCTCCTCCGCCTCCTGCTCACTGTCCCTGCTGCTGCTGCTGCTGCTGCTGGCCCCTGTATATGTCCTTCAGCATCTTGTCGAAGGGCGTGGTCCGGAAGCCCAGCAGTGTGTTAAGGCGGGACAGGTCCATGGAGATGTCAGGCGGGCTGGCCACGGGCCTGGGGTTCATGGGGTTGACATGGGATAGGGGGCACGGCTAGGTACTCGTAAGCAAGCATTTTGGCAGCAACGGCAAAGCCAGCTGGAAGGTGTCCGTGGGAATGCCGGGGGTGCCCGCCAAAGGCCTGGGCGGCCCATGGGCTGGAGCCTGTACTGAATGTCTGATGGCTGCTGCAGGTGTATATATCCCACAGATATCCCACAGGTACATATATATATACCCACAGGTAGCCGTTCACCCATATATCTATATGGCGAACGGCCACCCGTGGGTTGCATTGGGACAGGGCGGGAGTGGGGGTCAGGAGGTAACTGCATGGGATACCGTATTCGGGTGAAGAAGCAGCTCAAGTGCGGGGCTCACCCCCGTGCACGGTGCACGGCCCCCGCTCGCCCTGCCGGACGATGGAAGGGGACTGCTGAACGACGACTGTTGGCATGACTCGCCGTCTGGCCTTTTGCCGGCGCTGCATCACTAGTCCACCCTTCCCGCCCCTGTCCACCTCCCGTCGACTGCCCCAAACCCCACCTTTCCACTGACGAGGCAGGGGCTGCCACGATGGATTCGTGGCCACGGCCTAGCGCATCCGCCACCTGCAGGTAAGGAACAGAATGCGGGCAACACAAAATCTTGACCTTCAATACGCCCTTCGTCAACAGCAAGATTAATAAAAGCAGTGTGCCAAACATACACGACGTTGAAGGACGAAGCACGAGGCACGGGGGAGCGGGGAACGGCCGTGGACCAGGCTCGCGAGCGCCTTGCACGTGTTTGGGGTGTATGAGCTGCGCATGTTTGGTAGGACGGCAAGTAATGTGGAACGTGATCGTGGCCCCACAGCACCCCACGTGGCCATGGCCACGGGGCAAGGCGTCCCTTGGTGGTCTATGCCACACGCCGCAGCTGCCCGTCAGCCACCCAAACCCGTCGCCCTGGCGGCATGGCCTCCCACCATCACGCAGCACGGATTACCATCACGGTCTGGTCGTTGGGATCAGTCGCAGCCGCTTCCCCCTGGGCGCGGTCCGCGAGCCTTACCCTCCGCGCCATGTCCACGCGCGACAGCCGCTCCGGGCCTCCGAAGTTGAACACGCAGCACTCCGCCGCCGCCGCCGCCTCTGCGGCCGCCACCGACGCCTTTGCCGCCGCCACCTCTGCCGCTGCCACCGCCTCTGCTGCCGCCCTGTCCGCATCCGCCGCCGCCTGCTGCGTTGTCTCCGACGCCGTGTCCGCTCGATGCTCCGTGGCCGCTCGAATAAACCATGCCTCCGCCGCCGCTGCCGGCCCCCTTGCCACTGCCGCCCCCGCTGCCGCGTCCACCACCGCTTCCGTCGTTGCAATCAACGCTGCAAACCTCTCCGCCACCGCCGCCGTCCATTCCGTGATCTCCGTCGCCAGTGATGCCATCAACATTGCCTTGTCCGCCGCCTCCGCCTCCGCCGCCGCCTGCAGGTATGGCAGCTGCACGGCGTCGTCCAGCAGGTCGCCCACCAGCCGTACAAAGTCCTGCACGTACACGGGGTTGCGCCACTCGTCCTCGAAGAAGGTGGTGGGCTGGGTGCCGCGGACCGCCGACTCCTGCGCTCATCCCACACAGTAAGCAGCACCCCGTCGGGGCGTTCACTGGTGGTCAAAGACTGCGCTGGGGTGCGGCAGGGTCGGATGCAGGTGTCTTGTGTGGGCCAGTATGGTTGAACGCCGTGTCTTGTCAAGCTGTGGGCGCATGCAGCGGCGAGGCCCCCAACGAAACGACCGAAAGGACCAAAGGGCCCAAAAAGTGGCACACGGTGCACACGGCGGCCCACAGCGTGAGGCGGCTGCGCATGGGGAGCTCCCTTGTACGGCACGGTATCCATTCGCTTGCACGACTCAATGCCGCGTCACCCACCACGAACTGCAGGAACCGCGCAGGCGGCGCCGGCTCGGGTGGCGGAGGGCCGATGATGATGCTGCTCCGAAGGATGAGCACGGGGTGGCGGGCCGGTAGGTGGGCCTGCGGGGAGGGAGGGAGGGAGGGAGGGAGGGGAGGACAGCAGGGAAGGGAGGGGGCACGGCAGCGCATTTGGTGCAGTCAGTATCGCCGCGGGCTGAATGATTTCGCCACAGCATCAGGCAGGTGTGCCCACTGCCCAGCGGAGCCCGTCCTCGGCAGCTGAAGGACGGTAGGAGCAGCGTAAGCAGCTGCTACCGCCAGTACGGCACGTACGGGCTCACCAGTACGGCCTGCTCCGCCTCCAGCTTGGTCCTGCCGTACGCGTTGACGGGGACGCAAGGCTCGTCCTCCCGCCAGCTGGCGTGGCTTCCGTCGTACACCTGCGGACGGAGCCGTACAGAGTACCGCAAGTGGCCGCCAGTGTACGACAATCACATTCACGCACGGCGCCTTGTACAGGCTTCATCCAGTAGAGGGGGACATGCCGTCCGTTTGCTGATACGCCCATGTACCGTGTTGCCAGGACGCTGCTTGGCGCGGCTACCCCCTCCCGCACCTGGTCTGTGGATATGTGTATTAGCAGCGCCCTCTTGCCGGTGGCCTCCGCCTGCGCCTTAATGCACTCCAGCAGGTGTGTGGGCACGTTGACCGCCCTGCGGTACCAAGCGATTTGCATGCAAACTGCACGAGGCCAACATTTCACACAAAGATACCGGTGCGTGTCCCAATTCTTTGTGCGTGCAGAAGCCGGCCCCCTGTCAAGTCCCCCACCAGCGTGTGCCTCAACCAGCCGCAAGGCATCATTCACTCACAGGCAACCGCACACAAGCCCAATTGCAATGTGGATACATATGGCACGTGGCTGGGTTGAGTTACTTTCGCCCGTACGCACCCACATATGCCACAGGAGGTGCTCTGCCCGGCACCCTCACCCCACGGGCTCTTCCACCACTCCACCGCACATGCATCCCGCACTGCATTTCGCCATCGCACCTAGCTGGGAGCCCTGGTCCACTTCCGCACTGCACGTGTCATGGCGCACCTGGCCGCTTCCGGGTCTGCCTCGCATGCGCCCAGCTGGCTTACGGCCGCGCAGTTGATGACCATGCCGAAGGTGTTCTGCAGGGGAGGGCCACAGCAGCCGACTGCCTGACGCCGAGCAAGAATGACTCAAAGCGTTCAGCGGACGCCGCAACATGCTATCTTGCGTCTGGATAGGTCACCCGGGATAGATCACCCGGGCATGTGCTTGTGGTGTGGCACCACAAACTGTGGTGCTGCCCTGTGCTCGCAGCCCTGTCCTGCCGGGTCGTGGGGCCACGGCACAAGGCCCATGCGGGGGCTGCCCTGCTCACTCATGCCGCCCCGGACCCGGACGCCCGCCCCCCCTACCCCCAGTCTACCCTGCTAACCCCGCCCGCCCTCTTAACACCCCAACCGCGCCCTCCCCACCTCAGCAAATAGCTCCTTGAGGCCGTTGCCGGTGACGAGGTCCACCTGAGCGCACAACCGAACATGGTGATGGACGGAAAACATTCGCAGCCTCCAGTCACACATGGCGGCACGTGGCAGATGGGTGTGGGCGGCGTATGAGAGGCTGTGGCGCCTGGGGGCGGTGCGCTTGGTGCGAAGTGTTGTCGTGCAGTTTTTACACTGGTACGCCGCTCCGCGGGGCCGGCTCACAGCAGGGAGGCCCTGAAAGGGACAGCTGCCGAGCAGCGGCACCCACCCTGCACCCCCAACCCGATACCCTGCGCCCCCCACCAGAGAGCTCAAACGCGCACGTCCAGCAGGCCACACCCCTCCGACTCGCAGCACTCCACCCAGCAAGCAGAGAGACGGCCCAAAAACGCCAGCACAAGCCTAGGTGGCCCACGCGGACGCTCCACTGGGTTGCCCTAGGCAGCCTCTCACGCCCGCAAACCAGCAGCTCCTGCAGCGCACGCGCGGCCCACACACTCCAAGCGAGCCCCCACCCCGTAGGGCGAGACAAAAGCGAAAGCCACCCCGCGCCACGCACTGTCACGACAGCGCAGGGAACGCACACGCCGACGTGTGCTGTATGCTGAGGCGTGTAGCGAGGGCGGGTGCTGTAGCATAGAGCGGATCGGCAGTGCGGGTCTTGTGATGCCGTACTTGCTAGCAGCTGCGCAGTGGAGGTACACGTATGTCGTTTCCACTTTTGAAGCCGGATTGTAGGAGGTTTGCCGTACCGCCGAGGGGAATCCCAGGAACTGCAACTGGCAAGCCGGCTGTCGAGCTACCGTATGCGCTTTTCACTCACACGTTTCAGGTTGCGAGTATGTGCAGTAGAAGTGCGAGAAGATCCACCGCATGCACAAGTACGCTGGGGCACCCTAGGCAGCGTGCGCCGCGACCCACCGGGTGTGCAACAGCCGTTGCAGGCGCTGCCGTCAGCCTGCGCTTCCCGAAGGTGTAGTGCACCTGTGGGAGCATAACAGAATCGCATGGCGGTCGCTTTGCAGTAGATGTGGTGCAGGTATGCCGAGGACAGGGGCTTAGGCTGGCCAGATAACGGGGACGGTTGTGGGTGTGACGGTTGCCAGTCGCTGCTGCCCGCGGGGCAGAGAGTGAGGGTACACTTGCCCTGGGTCCCCCTGAGCGGTTACACAGACCATGGATGAGGAACTGTCCTAAATAGCCAGATCCGCCAACCACTAGGACGTCCCGTGTCCTCCACATTCGATATTGGTACCCCGAACAGACCCTGGCCGAGTGTGGTTTCGGTGACCGGCACTCAACTCCTGGAACTTTAACACTACTATATTATGATAAGTCACAACCTGCTATACCGTGGGAAGAGCGCGAGGTGGTGCCAAGCAAGAAAGCACGAAACCGCTGTGCGCACAATCGGAGCACTGCAGCGTTTGACCCTCGTGCAAACCAGGCAATAATGCTGTCATTTCCAATATAGTTCAACATGTTATTTTGCATGTGCTACATAGCATCTTGATAGTTGCTTAGCGAAGCGCGGTTTGTTTCACGGCCGCTCCAAATGAGCGACCGGGTAGGCGTGTGCAACGATGCTTACAAGATACAAACAAAGGCATGAGGGATGTAGGGAGGATGCGCAGAGGACCACTTCTGGCGCTCGCGTGCGTCGTCTTTCTCCTGCTGTGCGGTCAGCAGGGGAAGCCGGTCAGCGCTCAGCAAAGGGGTAAGTAATCAATCTACACCATGACACAAGATTGTTGCGTCCCAGGGGGGTTGAGACCTACGAGGAAACAGGCACTTGACAACCCGCCCCGCCACGCAGGGTCCTTGCGCCTATCCTCTAGCGCATGGAACATCACGCTTGGCACTCAGGGCCTTTCGGCTCAGGCTGCGGCAAGGGCGTGCCAAAGGGACCCGAACCTGCCGGGTCCTGGCGTGCTCATGCCCGCGACGCTGCTGCTTTCGGTGATAACGGACATCGTGTCCAAAAACGTTGGTGTCCTTACGGTGCGTGCAAGAGCTCCAAGAAGGAGTCTGCCTCAGAGCAACACGCCACAAAAGCTATCGGTCATACTTACTCCTCTCCTCGATTTCATCAAAACAGGCCAACCTGCTAGATGATCCAGCAGGATACAATTCAGGTTCGTTCCTGGGTTCTTGCCACCGGGTTGCCGGGCTGCCTACGAACGCAATGTCGTTTCTGCGGTCGAGCTTAACGCGGTTCCCGCTGACCCCGTTTGCAGGGGGCAGCAGCGTCTGGGTGCTATGTCCGTTTGGCGGCTGCAGAGCGGTGGTCTTTCCCTCTAAGCTGCAGTCGTATGTGGGGTCCGTAGAGTTGACGGCAGCTCCCTGCTCTTGGACCCTGCGGTACATCTGCATGGAGTACAAGTCGCTTGAGCAGCTCTCTACACAGGTAAGAATGGTGACCAGGCTGCATGGCACGGTGCCTGTACGCAGCTGGCCCGACGTTTGATGGGTGTGGGTACGCACGGGAGCAGGCAGAGGTAGTCCTGTCTACCACAGCGTGCCATGGGCTGGTAACCGGGTCTCACGCGACCATGGCTACTGGTCAGTGCTTCGGCAAACATACACGGGCGACGTCCGGATGCAGCAGTGCTGACAGCTGGCGGCGTCGGAGAACAGCGAAACCAGGCGGTTCAGTGGCGGGACCTGGTCACAGGCTGTGGCCTCAGCCACAGCCTCTGCTTGCTGTGGATCAGCAAGGGTGCATGTGGGAGGCGAAAGCAGCTGCAGTTGCATGCCAAGCAGCAGCGAGGTAGCCTCAAGTCCGCGACGCTTCCTCCGCCGAGGCTGGATATGGGTCAGCAGGGTCAAAGCGCGAGGCGGGGACTGCGGGGACGGGCGCCGCTCAAGCTGCAGCTGCGCTACTGCTGCAGCAATAGGCTGTCGCGCCGGCTGGCCTGCATGCCTCAGTGTCTGCCCCGCCCCTGGCTTGGCCGCGGGCTGCAGGCCGGCGGGGTAGAGCGCTGCCGGCCGGGGGTGGCCTTCAGGGCTTCCTGGGCAGGGCTGCTCCCGGCGCTGCGGCCTCCAGCAATGGGGCCTGCTCTTGGACCTGGGTCAGCGGGCTGGGGGCGTTCCCAGGCGTCGTTGGGAACAGCGCCGTGGGTTGCTTGTCAACACGCGGCGCGCACGCAGGCGACATCAAGGGGGTTCATGTCAGCAGGCGGTGCTCCGCAGAAACATGGTCCAGCTTGCTGCCGCTTGCACACCGGGGAGCTATGCTTGAGGAGCAGTCAGTTCGGGCATCGGGACTAGGGTACGACGGGGCCGCGCCGAGATCCAAGGGCATACGGTTCTGGAGGTGTGGTGGAGGAGCAGGGAGCAGCAGGACGCCAGCAGCTGTCTGGGGAGGGCCTCTGACGCGCGCGCGCACGCACCACGATTCGCTGTAGCTGCTAGCCATGCAGCCAACCGCGTCAGCGGGGTGTCGGGGAGGACACTGCCGCCGCGCGCGGTGACCTGCGGCAGAGATGAGCTGCAGGGGCAGGGGTCAGCGGTTGATGGCGCGGATGGAGGAGTTTGATGCGTCGTAAGCCAGCTGCAGCGACAGGTGCATGGATGTGGGTCCACCAGGACCTACGCGTGGTGCGGTGGGCTGTGCTCGACGATGTCGGGATACCTCATGACACTGCAGCGCGAGCGGCCGCATCGTGCGGACCGCAGGCAGCAGCTGAGATTCGACCCGAAGGCAGGGGTCCTGGTCCGCGAAGCCCACAGGGCGGTCCATGGTCACTTCCACCGGCCGCGCAGACAGCCCGTCCCTACCACCACCTCGCAAGCCTGAGTGTGCTTCTCAGCGCAAGGCTGTGCTGCAGGGCCATAGCAGAAGACACGGCCCGTGCAGCTGCACCGCTCGCTACAGCTGCAGTGATAGCTGTCGCTGGGGGTCGCTGCAGCTTAGCTGCACGCGGCGTGCGCCCAGACGTCGCGTTGACGCGTCATTACCCCGCTCGTGCTTATCCCTGACCTGCAGGAAAGTCAGCTGTCTTTTCAGGCTAGGCACGCATGACCACGACCCAGTTGCCGCCCCTGTCCCCGGTTGGTCCCTTTTCCCGCAGATGCCCGTGCCGTACAACCGCTACTGGACGCTGTCGTACCCCCCGCTACCGCCCCCGGTTCCTGTACCCTGGGCACCGGCCGTGGTAGAGGGACGCGTGGGCACGCCGCCCTCCCCGCCGTCGCCGCGCATGCCCCCGCCACGTCCTCGTGGCCCCCGCGCCCCACGCGGAGGCCGCAATGTGCCCTTCATGCCGCCGCCCTCGCCCTTCCCTCCGCTGGAGCCCTCTCCGCCCTCCCCCGTCCCGCCCTCGCCCCCAGCGGCGTCGCTGCCCCCCGGCTATCGGCTGGTGGTGTCGGGTGTGCGGCTGGGCGCGGTGACGGTGCCGGACGGCGCAGTTCGATTCTCGGGGCTGGACAGGTTCCTGGTGCAGGGGCCCGTGGTCAACTTCGTTGGAAGGTGGGTTGCTTTTGCGGCGCGGGATGTGGGCGTGTGGGAAGGTGGGCACGTCGGGGATTGCTGTACCCGGACTGCGTACTGAGCTTCGAACCGCCGACTGCAAGTGCGTCGTTGCACTTGCTGTTGCGGGTTGATGAACCCTTGCCGATCAGCACCGGCTGTGACGGTAGGTCCATGGATGACGTGATGGGCGTGGCTGGCGTTGGGTTGACACAGGGCAACGTGCTGGGGACCAGTGAGTTGCAGCGAATCCAATCCGCTTGTCGATGTCGTTTCGTAACACGGCCAGCGGGCAGGTTACAACGCTTGATCAAGGTCTCGTCACTATGTACCCTTATTGTGCAGGTGGCTGGTGACCGGGCTGGACGCGCTACGCGTGGTGTACGCGGGCGACTCCCAGGATGTGGTGACACAGGTGCTGGCCAACCTGGACAGCGCCGTGGCACGGGGGGGCTACTTTGGAGACCAGGTGCTGCCGGGATCAGGTGGGTGCGGTGGGGACCGCAGTGGGCCGGCGGAAGGGCAGTGTGAGGGGGCTGTTTCTGCGTCTGGCTTCTGCCAGGATTATGCGCGTGCGGCGGAGTTGGGGTGGGGCGTTGGGAGAGCAGTGCAGGCGCGGGGCCCGGGCTGGTTGCGATTCGGTGAAAACGGAAGAACCGGCTTCATGCATTACGAGAATCATGCTGTCTGTAGCTTCAAGAACGCAGGTGGGTTGGAAAATGCGGTTGAAAAGCTATGTTGCCTCGTCTTGTCTCGTCTTGTGGGTCTCGGCAGCTGCTACGAAAGTCCGGGTGGGTTGGGTCGCCGTCGTCGGAGTCATGGGCTTGGCGGATGTGCGTCGTCGGTGACAATGCATATAGGAAGCAAATTGACTAGATAGCTTGTACGTTTGAGTTGAGGTCGCTGCGTGTCGAGCTGTTGATTTTCCAAGTTTTGCGAGCTGAAGTGTCAGGACTCCTGTGTACCGTCGAAAGAAGTCATGCTTCTGCATCTATCTATCTTGCTGTAGCGATAATGCTGTCGGGTTGGAAATTGCCTGCCCAGCGTCCCGTTGGACATCAACGATGCGCGAGGCTTAAGTGGCTTTTGACCATGAAGCACACTATCAACAAGCACGTAAGCAACATCCAAGTTGTTAAGGGTTAATATTTGCCTCTTTCGCAGGTTACCTCCCGGGCGGGTTAGTCGACACGTGTTTGATGTCCTAAAAGCGTATGATGAAGCCCACCGTTCATGTGCTGCGTGTGCACAGAGCAGCTAAGGCACAACCCCGAGTTGTATGCTCTCGAGCCACATGCATGCATAATCCTGCTGCCCTTGCCGCCCGCAGGCGCCTCCTGGAGCACCACGCCGCTGCCCCCCGAGGAGCGCTCCGTGCTGTCCCTGCGAACGTCATATATCACCCGTGTGGAGGGCTGCAACGGTCACAACGCCATCGCGCGCCTTACGCTGCAGACAGCCTCGGGCGCGCGCTATTCGCAGGGGCGGGGCAACTGCCTGGGCTTCTTCATGGAGGAGGTGCGTGGGCCGTGGCGGACGCCGTGCACGGGGTGTACTGTGCCTGAGCCATGGTCACACGACCAAACCGCTCACCAGTACCGTAATTACACTGTGTGAATTCCAGACTCTTTCTTGGACTGCCATGGCATGCCGGCTTCCTAACCCTTCCTGGGCTCCCCTGTCCCCAGGCTCCCCGAGGCGGCTACCTTGCCACCGTGGAGGGCTACTTCATCCGCCGCCAGGGCGCAGCGCAGCCGCCCAACGCCACCATCGACTGGACCGCCGCTGCGGGCCCTTCCATCGTGCAGATGTGGCTGGTGTGGTGCGTGCCCGCCAACGTGACCACCGGCTCCCCCTCTGACCTGGGCTCCCTGTTCACCACGGGGGGCATACGGGTGGTGGCCCCGCGCACGGCGCCGGTGGTGCCGCAGCCGCAGTGCAACGCGGCCCGGGCGCTGATCCCGGCGGATGTGGGGCCCGGCCGGTGGGCGGGGCGCGCGGAGTGCGGCGCCTTCAGCGACGCCAAGTACGCGTGCCCCTCCTACCTGTGCTGCAGCACGGCGCGGGGCAGGCTGGGGATGTGCGGCAGCCAGGCATCGCAGTGCCTGGTGAGTGGGACAGACGGCGGGGGGGGGCGTGTTGGTCGTGGTCGCGAAGGTCGAAGGAGGTCGCAGAGCCTCGGACGTGACTTTGCTGGGCAGGTGTCTTAGTGCCTAATGAGCGGGGAAGCAAGAGGGTGGGCGCTGGGGAAGGGATTCGTGTTAAGATCATGTACGATGAAGCAGGATACTCAGGGCATTGCAGGGGTGAAAGGCACCGCGGGGCGGATCGATGTGCGGACACTGCCGAAACAGTTATGGGTACCGAATGCAGGCAGTCACTAGTATCGCATTGCAGAACCCCATGGCCGCGCATGCTCCATGACTTAACCCACCGTTCCCCCTACCTAAACCCCTCGACATCCCCAGCTGTCCTGCGACCCCGGCTACGGTCTGTGCGGCCTGGTGCCTTCAAATAGCCAGGAGCTCAGCCTGCACGAGGGCATGGACTTCCTCACCCCGCAGTGGCAGACAGGGTCCACCGGCAGCGGAAGACCTGGCGGCAGCACCAGACCCAGCAGCAGCAGCCCAAGCAGCAGCAGTACAACACCGGGTGTAGCACCCCCAGCCGGCGGAGGCTCCCCCACCGGGACCCCTCCTCCTTCCGGCGGCCGAGGCAGTGGTAATGGGAGCAGCAGCGGCAGCGGCCCTGTTGCCCCATTCAGCCCTACGGAGCCGCTGTTCCCTCCCGCGCCCACCACACCCATGTCGCCGCCCGCCACCGTGGACCTGGGCGGCCCGGACGCGCCTGTGACCACCACCCCCGTGCGCATTGGCCGGTACTTGTACGTGCTGGACAAGTCGCCGAACCTGCCGTACAGGGACGCGGTGGCGTCGTGCAGGTGCGCCGCTGTGTCCGGGGTGCGGGCTGGGGTGGCGACTGGCTACTCGAACACAATGGTCGCGGACCGCTTGCTGCTCCACAGCGCTTGCCCTCCGTTAGACCCGTACTCATTCCCCACGTCCTTCCTTGTCCATCCCAGGAGCCGCACTCTGCTGAGCCTGTCGTGGCAGATGATCGACCTCACGGACGCAGTGGCCTTTGAGTCATCGCTGCTGGTGCGGGCCACCCTGCTGGAGCTGCTCAGCTCACGTGAGCGGACGGGGGCCCGGGCGGGGGCTGAAGCTCAGGGGTGGCACCGCCCAGCAATGCAGGGCGGGAACAGGCGTGCACAGAGGGACCGCGTCAGGTGGTATCTGACAGGCCGGGGCAACCTAGGGTAGCTACCACGCCCCCCACGATCCAGTGGCCTGATGGTGCGGCCCACATCACATTCCGCAGCTGCAGCACTCCCATGGACCGACTGCGTGTCCCCTAACCCGCGGTTTCCAAACCCCCCGCAGGCGTGATGTGGGTGGCGCCCTGCCCCGGCGGCGCCCCCTGCGTGCGCGGCATGTCCCCCTTGGGCCTTGGCGTGACGTGGAGCGTGGACAGCGGCCAGGTGCGCGTGCTGCAGGTGCAGGTGGGAGACCGCATGGTGACGGGCGCCAGCGTCATGTGCAAGGCGGCATGGCCGGAGCCGTCGTCGGGACGTCAACAGGCACCGCCGCCGCCGCCGCCATCGCCTCCGCCGCTGCCGCCATCGCCCTTCCCGCCGCTTCCTGCCAGCCGCAATAGCAGCAACGCGACCTCGCCGGCGCATGTAAACGGGACGGTGCCAAGCGGCAACCCGCCCGGGGTGGCGGACGCACCACCGGCGCCGCCGCTGCCGCCGCCGCAGTTTACGCCCGGGCCGCACCTGCTGACGTTCAGCCTTGTGGGCGCGGGCTCGCCCAACTCGGGGCCGTCATGCGCCAACGACAACCTGCGGGCCATCCTCATGGGGCCCGACCGCGACGCATGGGTGAGGCCGGGGCATCACACGTTTCCAAGGACGCGTGATTTGCCTGCAGGGGTTTCAGAGTGCGGGCTAGTGCTTTGCGGACGGGCAAGCTCATGACGCCCGGTGCGTTGATGGGGTGGACGTGGCGCCTGATGTAGCCGTTTGCCCACACGTGTCCCACAGGACGCCTACGTCGCCACTGTGGCTGCGGGCAACGCCACCGACGACGACGGCCGGCCAGCCTCCATCGACGACTGGTCTCAGCCGGTGACGGTGACGGCACAGCTGGCGGGCGTGGCGCTGCGGCCCATGGTGCTGTGGAGCACCATGGCCACGGAGCAGCCCTCGTCGTACGAGGCCGTATCCGCTGCCGCCATGCAGTACTACATGCCGCCGCCGCCCACCCCGCCGCCGCCGTCGCCGCTGCTGCCCCTGCAGCCGGCGGCGCCGCCAGACGTTTCCGTTCAGCGGGAGGCTGACGGCAACGGCGACGGAAGCAGCATCAGCGACTCCCCCGGCGACGTCAACGTCCTCCCCTCCGTCAGCACCCCGGCGTCCTCCCCAGGGTACGGCAGCTCCGTGGACCTGACCGCTGCCCCCGACGCCAGCTTACGGCCGGACACGTCGCCGGTGGGGCAGTACCGGCTGCTGCCCGCGCCGCCGGTGGTGCTCGGCTCGCTCGACGGCACGTACCTCAGCCCCAACCGCTCGTACGGCGTGGCCGCACCGCCGGCGTACGCCACGAGCCTGTCGTACTACGTGAGCGCCACGGCGGGGTGGCGGTGGCTGCAGCTGAACGTGAGCGCGGGGGAGGTGGTGGTGGAGGCGGCGGGCTGCCGCGGCTCGCTGCTGGAGGGCATGGTGCTCCGCACCAGCACCGGCCGCCTGTGGAGCTACCCCTCGGCGCGTCTGGTGTGCAGCGAGCCGTGGAGATACGTGGCGCCGCCGGGGGGCTACCTGCTCGCCATGCAGGTGCGGCTGGGAATCACGCACCTCGCCGCCGTGCCATGCTGTTGCGCGTGTCGACATCTGTTGTGCCGAGTGGATGCGGCCACTTGGGTCAGATCAAGCATAGGTTGCATAGGCTATGCAGCATAGCGTATTCTGAGCCGTGGCTCTGAGGTTTTGGTGTATGTATCGGTGCCGCTGCAGGCGACCGCCGGCAGCTACATTGAGGAGCTGCTGCTGGTGTGGGGCACGCCCGTCAAGCCGCCGCCCCCGCCGCCTGCGCCCAGCCCCTCGCCGCAGCCGCCCTTCGCGCCGTACGAGCCGCCCGCAGCCGTCGTAACCACCGTCAGCGTGTCGCCCTCCAAGCGCCAGACACGTGTCATTGTGGGCGCGAGCGTGGCGGTGGGCGTCGCACTGCTGCTAGTGACCGGCTGCACGCTGCTGTACTGCGGCCGCGTGCACGGGTGGTGCTGCTGGGCCGGCGGCGCGGCGGCGGCGGCAGCGGCGGGCAAAAAGGCGGCGCCCAAGGACGGCTCGCCGAACACGGGCTCGTTCTCAGGGGAGGTCTCGGCCGACGGCGGGCCCTGCGGCAGCGACGGCAGGACGCACAGCGGCGACACCGGAGACCGCGGCAGTGGCGGTACGGCGGCGGCAGGGGCGGAGGTGACGTCGGCGCTTCGTGGCGGCGGCGGTGGCGGCGCCGCGTTGGAGCTGGTGGTCGTGGCGGCGCAGGGGCCGTCCCTACGAGCCGTGTCAGGTGCGCGGTTGGTAACAGCCATGAGTACCGGGTACGCGTGTTGAGGGGCGGGAGGGGTTGCCCGGCTGTAGTTTGGGGCGGTGCTGCTACTTCGGGTAGGACTCTTGTGCTCCAGTCCTCAAGACGCGCGGGTCTCCTTGGCACCCTGCGCGCTGGAACCCGACCATCGAATGATGTCCACACTACATCATATGCTGTCGGTATTGTCCAGCAGTCGTCCAGCTTGTTCTACTCTTCAGCCCCTGTCACGTGCGCCCACGCAGGCGCGGCGGGCGGCGCCGACTTTCACAACGCCTCGCGCAGCAGCACGGGCGGCCACACCGCCTCCACCCTCTCCACATCGCCCCTCATGTTCGGCTACGTGCGCCACGCCGCCAGCAGCAACAGGCTGCGCGCCGCGCCAGGGCCGGCGGCAGGCCCGGCGCCTAGCAGCGGCAGCGGCCACGGGGCAAGCGACGCGGGCCTGGGGACAGCCTGCAGCGGGGAGCCGTTGTCGGTCTCGGAGGTGGGTCCGCTTCTGGAGGAGGGCTATGAAGGGGCAGCAGCGGCGGCCGCAGCGATGGCAGCAGGCGGCGGCGGCGGCATGACGCAGCACTGGCTGACGCCGTCTGCGTTGGCGTTACTAGGCGCCTCTGGGGACAGCCCCAACGGCGGCAGCGGCAGCGGCGAGGAGCTGCAGGCCGCGTACCTGGCGGCGGTGGCGGCGGCGGCGGCCGCCGCCGGCGACGATGACTCTGGGTCGCAGGCCAGCGCGCCCAGCCCCACGCTCAGCGAGATCGCGCGGATGGCGGCGGCCGCCGGCGCGCACCACCACCACCAGCAGCACCACCACCACCAGTCCCAGCAGCTGTACCACCCGCACAGCTCGCACCTGTTGGGGATCAGGCAGGGGCACGGGTATGGGCACGGGATGGGGCATGGCGCCATGGGGCAGGGGCGGCCCGCGCGCGCTGCGTCCATGCGTAGCATGGGAGGGGGCTCGGCGGCGAGCCGGGAGTCGCTGCACTCAGTGGCGGAGGAGGTGGCGGAGGGAGCGGCGGGGGTGGCGGGGTTGGGGGCGGGCACCGGGCGGAGCAGTGTGCGCAGGCATGCAGACGGCCGGGTACCGCGGCGGCACGTGGCGTCAGCTTCCGGTGAGGCGGGCAGTACGGACGGCCGGCGGCTGCAGTACGACGGGCCGTTGATGACGGTTGGCAGTGAGCCGCTTACAGTGTCCATGTCTCTAGGAGGGCTGGGCGGCGCAGGGGGCGGCGCAGGCGGGGGTGGCATTGCACCGAGGGGGTCTGCGCCAACCGTGCGGGGGTGCGTGTCGTTTGGCGGGGTAGGTCAGCATGCTGCGGCGGCGGTGGCGGGCGGGGACGTGCGCCGCACGAAGAATGGCGCGGTGGTGCGTTCGGACGGCGGCAGCGGGACGGAGACGGGCACGGGAACTGGCACCGGCACGGGCAGCGGCGGCTCGGAGCGCGACCGGGACCGCGGGAGGGCTGGTCCCCACCACCACCACCTGCGGCTGGACAGGGAGGAAGAGCTGCGGCACGCCGCCATCTTTCAGAAGGCCATCCACAACTGGCCCCCTTCGTCCGGCTCCCTGGGCGGCGGCGCCGCCACCCACCCGCACGCCCACGCCTACACCCACACCCACCACCAGCAGCACCACCACCACCAGGCTGCTGACCGCTCGTTACCCCGGGCGGGCAGCTCCCGCTCAGCCCTCGCGCCCATCCCTTCGGGCGCGCCCCTGACGCCCCCGCTCCCCGCCATGCACGCACACGCACATCAGTACCCGCACGCCCACCTGCACGTGGACGCCCAGGCACGTGTCCACGGCGGCCCGGGTGCTCCCACGGTCCCAGGCCAGGGCCCGGCCCACGCGCCCAGCGGCCAGGTCACGCGCCTGTCCTCCCACTCGTCCTTGGGGGCCACCGCCGGCCCTGCCTCCGTCCCCACATCCACCCTAGATTCCTCCTGCGAGTCGGGCCGCAGAGCCACCAAAGCCCTCTCCGACGCTGCAGACACCAACAGCACGGCGTGCGGCGCGTACGGCGTGAACTGCATGTCGTCCGCACAGCTCGGCCCGCCGCCGGGCGCAACGGCGGCGGCTCTGGAGGAGGGGCCGCTGGCGGCGGTGATGGCGGCGGCGGCGGCGGGTGGCATGCGGCGGCACCGCCCGCCGGGGGCGCTGCCCATGCCGTCGCTTTCGGGTACGGCAAGCAGCGAGGACCAGGTGTCCCCTGGGTCGGTGTCGTACGGTTGGGCGAAGACGGCGGCGGCGGGCCCGCGGCCTGCGGCGGCGGCTGTCACGGTCATGCGCAGCGGGCGGCAGCTGCAGCCGCCAGGCAGCAACCGCAGCAGCAACAGCGGCACAGGCACTGGCACAGGTACAGGCGTAGGCACTGCGCCTCCTGCATCACCTGGCTCAGGGCTAGGGACGGCGGCGGCAGCGGCAAGTGGATCGAGGACTCCTGGGCGGGTTGCGGTACCGAGCAGCCGCCACAGCGAGGGGCCCGGTCCAGCGGCCAGCGCCAGTGCCAATGCCAACACCAACACCTCCTCGCGGACGGCACACACGGCACGGACATCGCACACCAACATCAACACCAACACAGCCACTGGCAGCGGAAATGGGCGGACCAAGCGCGCCAGCAGTGGCATGCAGTTGCACACCAACACCAACACCCGCACCGGGACCCGCACCGGCACGCACACCAACACGCACACCGGCACAGGCACGGGCACAGGCAGCGGCATTGCGCCCGTGCCCAGCAGCCCGCTGCTGTTCAGCCCCTCGAGCAGCACCGCCAACGACACAGGCAACGGCAACGGAGGCAGCGGAGACAGCAGGTCGGAGTCCACCAGCCTGCGGCCCGGCCCCCAGCGGCGGCCCGGCCAGCAGCACCAACGTGGACTCCTCGCACGCAGCTGGGGGCGGCGGCGGGGGCGGAGGGGGCGCGGGGGCGGGGCCTGGGGAGGCCGGGGGGCACCGGGGTGGCGGTGGGGCGGTGGAGCTGCTGCTGGGCCGGGACGTGCTGGTGGACGTGGACGACCCCAGCACCTACCTGGGGCACGGTGAGGCGCGCGGGGGCCGGGGGCCATGGCCTCAATCAATTCAAAGGGCACCTCGCCTTTGCTCGTATGGTATCCTGCGAGTTCTATATTACTGTGTGAGGTTGCTTGTGCCTTTAGGCATCCTCAACGGCACCTTGCGGTGTGCATCACTCACAGCTCACACCCGCCCCGCCCTTGCCCTGTCTGCCGCCCCAGGCACCTCGGGCGTTGTCCGCCGCGGCCTGCTGCGGCAGCTGCCCGGCGGCGCCGCCAGCGGCACGGGCGGCGTGGGCGCCATTGCGGAGGGCGAGGGCAGCGGCGAGAGCGAGGAGGGCGGCGTGGGCTGGGTGCCGGTGGCCGTCAAGCTGCTCAACAGCCCGCCGGGAGACCAGAACGCGCACTCGCACAAGAAGCACCTGCGCACGCTCGTGCAGGTGAGGAGGGACAACGCTTTTGTAGGTGCTGGCCGTGCGTTGCATATGCCCTGTACACCCTAAGGTACAACGGCTAGCGGATAGCAGCAGCGTGGAGACGCGCCTGTTGCCGGCCAGCGTGAAGGGTTTCCTTGTTGCCGGCGCTTGGCAGCCCGGGAACGGACTGCGGCAGTGCGTGCCCGCGAGCTGTGTGCTTGCCTCACACGACAGAGCTGGCCTGACTGCGACTGTGCTGGTGCTCTTAACACACATAGTGTTTCGCCAGGGCCCGCCCAACCTGCAGGAGATCACCATCCTGGGCTCACTAACCAGATCACTGCCGGCACCCTCAACACGCGCCCCCCTGTGTCTTGTCCCAACGTGACCCGCAGGAGATCACCATCCTGGGCTCGCTGCGCCACCCCAACATCGTGCGGCTGCTGGGCGGCTCGCTGCAGCCGGGCGCGTCCTTCCTGGTGGAGGAGCTGTGCGGCATGACGCTGAGCCACGCCATCTACAACGGTGAGGGGCACAGGACACGTGGCAGGACACGCCGTACGAGTCAGTGGCAGACTAGGGCCACGTGGCACAGACAGGGGGAGCCCGGCCGCGGCATGAAAGCTTCCGTGTGTGGACTACCCCGATGGCAACCACGGCAGTGGCTCCCTTCTCATGCCACTAGGGGCCACAACCTCAACCTCTTCTCAACCACCACCCCCTGCCCCCTGCCCGTCCCCCAGACTCCACTCCGTACGGCCTGGTGACCGTGCTGCGCTGGTGCTGCGACATTGCCCGCGGTCTGGCCTACCTGCACCCCAACATCATGCACCGCGATCTCAAGCCCTCCAACGTGCTGCTGGACGAGGCGGGCACCGCCAAGATCAGCGACTTCGGCCTGGCGCGATTCAAGGCGCACACCACGCTCAACACGCGGGACGCGGAAGTGGGCACGGTGAGCGCAGGGGGCGGGTGCTGCTCTGTCGACTGTGGTGCTGGAGGGTCTGCGGTCGGCTCGAGGAGTGGGCACGCACTGCTACCTGGCCGAGGTGCCCTGGTGGCCGTGTTGAATCCTCGTGCGGCATGTGCGGTGCGCATGTCAGTCCTGTCGCCGATCCGACTGAACGTAAGAGCAATTCCATCCCCCTGCCCCCTCCCCTCCCCAGACCTACTACATGTCCCCTGAGTGCTTCGTGTCGGCGGACGTCAAGGTGACTGCCGCCTGCGACGTGTACTCGCTGGGCGTCATGATGAACGAGATGGCCACACGCACGCGGCCTTGGAGCGGCGTGCGGTCCGCGGTGGTGGGCTTCAAGGTGGCGGTGGTGGGGCACAGGCCCAAGATGGCCGACCCCGCCGACCCGCTGTGCCCGCCCCCGCTGCGGCGCCTGATCCAGGACTGCTGGGCGCAGCAGCCCGAGGCGCGGCCCACCAGCGGGCAGGTGCTGGCCCGGCTGGAGGAGCTGCGGGCGCAGGTGGAGGCGCAGGGCGGGGCGTGGCAGGGGTAAGGGTGTGATGTGGGAGGGAGGAGGAGGACAAGGGGCTCGGGGGAGTCCACGGCACTGGCTGCGCTCACGGTTGGAAGCCGGGCTTGATGATTCAGTGGACTCGGAAGTACGGTAGACGGGGCGGCAGGTATTGGACGGGTGGATGCGGCTTGCGGACCCCACAGACCAAGACCGGCGTGCTTGGATCTGGCGCGGGGGTGGGGATGGGATAGCGGGTGGCCAACAGGGTAAAGCTAGCTGCACGGACGAGATACGGGGAGGCGGTTGACCGTTAGCAGGGAACACGATGCCTACACTGGCAGCAGGGTTCGGGACAGGCTTGCCTGGACGCGGGAACGCTTGTGGAAGGTAGGGTGGCCTGTGCCCTTCCCTTTGGGGAGTAGCGAGGTCTTGCTTGTTGTAGCGGAGTGCCCTGTCCTGGGACGCGCAGGAAGAGCAGGAGCGGCGGGGCTGCTCGCTGCTGTTGCTCGCTGCGTCATCGGTTGAGCAGGCGGATGTCGGATGTGCAGCTATCCGGTGACTGGTTGCCCTGTAGGTGCGCATGGGTGTGCAACAGGCCTGACAGTGGCAGTGTGCCACGGCCCGAGCAGTGCCATGCTGGTGGTGGTGACACGAAAGCATGATGTGTACGGCGATACATTGGGCATGGCACTGGGTGCAACGCTGAGGGGTCAGTAAATTGGTCATTGCTTCTGTTTGGTCGTGCTATAGGTCACTAAACGGTAGCCAAAATTACCATATTGTTTGAATGCTAGTCCTAGGCAAAGCGGAGGCGCAGGGGGCAGCGATTTAGCTTCCATAGCATGACATGTGATGCCTCAAGTGAGCAGCAGGCGTTGCAGCTTTGGAGCAGCGTTGGGTGTGGCAGCGAGCTGGAGAGCGTGTGTGCCAGCCTGCTGCTGTGTGGCTTGGTGAAGGGTGTGTCGCCTTCACCTGCACACATGTGGTGCCTGTTACCACATCGAGGTGGTAAGGCTTCTGCCGCGTGAAACTGCTGACGCACATCATGAGCACACAGTAGGAGTCTTGTTATGTTGGGGTGCGGCAAAGCCAGCGGCTAAGCAGCACTCACTCTCATGGCCGCATTTCTTGTTTCCGGATGGGCGTGGTGGTTGCAGCCTCAAAACGAGCGCACCGTCAGGGTCCCGCACGAACTTGCCATGCCATGCATTGGAGCCCGTTTTGGTAGGGGCAGCGCTGATTCGTAGGCATGCAAACTTGATGACTGCGTTGTCGCGCATGGCCGTGTGTGGGGCTTGTGGATGCGACGGTAGGGGCTGAGGCCGTGTCGCTTGCCCGGCCTTTGATAGCAGCGCACGCCGTTTGCAGGCGGGCCGTCACAAGATGAGTCCAGGGTTGTTTGATGCATTTGCTGCAAACGCGTTTGACCTCATCTCAGATGCTATGCGCGGGTGGCCTTTCTTGATAAACACTTGTAGACATGAGGTCGGATAAACGGTGCATGTAGGGGCGTTGTTGCAAGCAGGGGCAAGTGACAAATCAATGCGATTGGAGTGTCCGCCAGGTGCTGCCAGGGGAGCCCTCTTGGCATCAGGGGAGGCATCTCCCCTGCTTGGCATCGGCCTTCCCAACATGATGTGTGCACGGGACAGGTATTCATACACTGGCTGAGGTTTCATGGCGTTCAAGCAATCCTTACAGTACAGAGCACTAATTGGACAGCACTGCGCTCGTCACGTGGGCACAGCACAGGCCTGCCGCCGTGCCGCGGTGTGCCTGCATTTGGAACAGCTGTAAGCAACGGCTGAAAGCCTGTGTAGTCCCTTCACACGCCATAACCAAAATACCAGTACTGCGGTTACCAAGTTATAATACGGCCGTAGCCTCTACGCGTCATAGCGCATGGGGATTGCCCCATGCGCTATTGCAGGATGTAGCACCACAGTGTCCCCTTGAATTGCTACACGTGGCACAAGCTCCGCGTCCATCCAACGACCACGGCCATTACGAATATAGGGCACCTGCTGTCACCACCAGCACACCGCATGACACATTGCCCCCATGCAATTTACCGACGGTCAACACGGAGCAACACGGGGAAGGCGCCACAGCCATCACCATGCCACCCCTCCGCACTAAGCACATACTTATGCTGCACCCAGCGGCCTGACGTACCACTCCATTCCGTCTGCATGGCCGTGCCTGCCCAAGCACAGCCCCAGGCCTGCCCTGCCCACCAGGGGGTCTCCCCTGCCACCCAGGTCCCAGTCCGCGAAACAGGGCACCAGCCCATGCAGCGAGGCTGACAGGACCCCAAGCAGTGCATGTCCGCCGGTACACGGCAGCCCGGCTTGCATCCGGCCGGTGCGTGCTGGCACGCTGCCGACAGCTGCCCGGCGACCTCATACAACCGCCAAACTACTGCTCCGCTCAGGCTTCACCGCTCAGGCTCCACCGCTCAGGCTTCACCGCTGGACAAGCAGGCCTGTGGTGCCCTTGCCCTTGCCCTTGCGCAGGCCTGCCGCATGCCGAACGCCCCCTGCCTTGGCGACACGCCCCGGACACCGTTCCAGCACCACCCGCAGGTTGGCACTGCGGCCATAACGGCGGCACTGCGGCGCAAGGCAGCTAACGGCACGAGAGGCCAGGCCAGGCCCTGCACACAGCGGCCGTGCTGCCACGCCGGTAGCCCACCAGCAGCGCCACCGCACCCAAGCCCAGCCCTACAAACGAGCGTGGGCTGGCGGCACGCAGACGGCTGCGGCGGCTTGAGTGGTGTGGAGGCCACCGCCAGCGCGCCGCAGCTGAGACCTCCGCGACATGGTAACGGTGCTGTCCGTGACCATTAGAAACCTCCTCCCCCGTCGTTACCATGGGGGGCCTCCGGCGCTGATGCAGGGCTCCCTGGGTCCACCTGGCCCCGCGGTGTCGGCCGGTGAGCAGCCAGCGCACAGCCACGGCACACGGTCCGGTGCCACGGAGCTGCCCGTCCCCAACGCCCAGGGGACAGCATGGGTACGGGCTGCAAGGCGAGCTGGGGGTGGTGGGGCTGGACGGGGCGTTGCTCGATGTGTAGCCTTGACCACTGAACCTGAGGTGGCCGCTGCTCCTGCAGCTGCACTGGTCCGCAGCCCGTACGCGCCCCCCGCCCCCTCTCCCTCACTGCAGCCCTTGCAGCAACATGCTGCCTGAGGTGCACCAACAAGCGGCTGCAAGGGCGCTACCGTTGTCCTGCTGTCGCTGCTGCTACCGCCGTGCCATGCGCGCCTGGACCATGACCCCCATGTAGCCCATGCGCATACGCTACCGTTGCTGCTGTTACTGCTCCGGTGCGACGCCCGCTGCTGCCAGGTTTGCCACGACCACGCAGCAACACGCTCGCCGCACCACCGCCTTAGGACTGCACCGCCATGAGGCCCCAGGGGCGGTGCAATTGCGCTCGTTGCTGCTGCCGCTGCTGCTGCTGCTGCTAACGCCGTACCATGCCCGCCCGGGCCAGGCACCGCATGCCTTGCTTGATCCTCCGGTAACCGCTTCAGAAAACTGCAGCGGCTGTGCACTGTGGCGCCACGGCTCTCAACCCACGCCACGGCCGCCAGGCAGCGCTGGTCGGACCGCACCGCCCCTCCTCCCCCTCCTCTTGCTGCTGCTGTTATTGCCGCCGCCCATTACTTGCAGAACTTATCGCTCTTGGCTGCTGAGCGCAGGTCCAGCCGCTCCTCCGCTGTCTTGCCCGTCACCTTTTTGGTGTAGCCGTGCAGGATCTCCGGGGGCGCGCGGTAGCCGCAGCCCCAGGGCGTACTTTTGGACTTGCCCTCCTGCATGCACACCAAGGCATGCAGCTATGCGTCAAGGACCCGTAAGCGGTACTGATGCACCCCTTGGGTGCGTGTGCAAGGTTCTGGCAGCGAGGCAGGCACCAGCAGGCAGGCACTCGGGTGGAAAGTGACTCACCGCCACACGCTTGGTTTCGAGGTCGAATTCCTCCTCGTAGGTCTTTCCCGACATGACGTTGATAGCGGTGGGTGCCGCTGGCTTTGGTTTCGTGGGGTCAGCTGGAGCTGCATTCGGATCCGCTGCCGCGTCGCCCTCGACTGCCGCTGCGAGGGCCTTGTTCTTCTTCTTTGACTTCTTCTTCTCAATGCCTTCCAGATCCTTAAGCGTGGAACCGCCTGTGCGCGGAGCAGAACGACGTGTTGAGAAGGCAAAATTAACTAGCGACAAGTTGCACAAGGACTAGAACCCGTTGGATGTTGACTCGTTGACTCGTTAATTACCTTTCAGTACAAGCTTTCCGCCGAGAGGCATGGTGCGGACGCTCTGGTGCCTAGGGCACGGTCAAAAGACTGACGAGTCTGCGTCAACAGCAATCAAAAGGTTGTGCTCTCCCAAACTGCAGATGTATGTCAATGCGGTGTCAGGACGTCCTGGTATGCGCAGTTATGCAACCGATACAGCCAGGAGAGGGAGGGGACTGCACCCAAGGGCGCCCATGCATTGTGCACCATGTCGCCCAAGGCGTGGCCCGAAGGCCCCCATACAATGTGCACCATGTCGCCTTACGCCCCAGGCGAGCAGGCGTGGCCACAAGAAGCTGTTTGGCTCAGTATGGCTCCAGTAGACAAGACGGCCGCAGTTTCCAGGTCAGCGGCCACACTGGTTACTGGTGCACGGTTGCAGCCGTCTGCCAGCACAGCCCCAAACAACGACAGAGGGTGAGACCCATGCCGGCGCCTCCGTCGGTTGGGCATGCAGGTGTGTGCACGTGACAGTGGCAGTGCTCAGGGCGCTGTGTCGCACCCACACAAACAGAAACAGCCGAGGAGCTACCCCTGTAGAAAACCGCTTGCAACACGCCGCAATGTCCCTTGCACGGCCGCCGCTCCGCAAGGTTGCAGGAGGCCCACGAAGGCCGTACGCCACATCATGACCAGACACGGGCTCTCCTGTTTTTTTGGCATTTTGTGTTACATTCCAAGTGCTGTTGCCGTAACCTCGTTGGGTGCACTACGCCACAGGCCACAGCTCCTTTCCTGGCATGCTAGCGCGCACCGACAAGACTTTAATTCAGACTGGAGTCACAATGCAGGCGCGCTCCTCACGACACCGAATCACAGTCCGGTTCCTCCTCAACAGTCTGCACCCCGCCGTCGACCAACGCAGCGCACCTGATCCCGCATTGCATACACCACAAAGGCTCACAACACAGCTTCACCGTGCACTGCTAGTGCCACGGAACACAGCGACCAGGCTGGTGTATCCCCCATCGCGGCTGCTCTGCTCACGCTGCCCGAAAAGCTGTTGCCGCCCCCTTGCACTTCTTGCGCTTCCCCAACAGCCCGCCGCACCTTCAAACCCTGCCCACCCTTGCCCCAGCAACCCAGTACCCCTCCCTGAGCTCTTGTCCTGTCCGCCCGGCCTCTCTCTCCGCATGTCTACAGGACGAGCTCCTCCTCCTCCTTCTGCTGTCCGCGACCCCCTGGCGCCCTTCACTTCTTCCCCGCGCTTCACGAATGCCCCTCTCCTGCTGCGGCAGCTCCATGCTCCATCCTCCTCCTCCGCTGCTGCTGCTGCCCCATATCCCCGCCTCCCTGAAGCTCCGCCTGCCTCCGCTACTGCTGCTGCTTCTGCTGGTGATGCTGCTGCTGCTGCTGCCCCATATCTCCGCCTACCGTTGCTACTGCGGCTACTGCTACTGCTGCTTGGCCTCCAGCTCCCGCACCGCCCGCTTGAGGTGCATCACCTGGTAGCGCAGCTTCGCCGCCTCCTCCTCAAACGCCTTGCGCTCGGACACAGCCTACGGGGGGCATGGGCAGGGACGACGTGGACCGGGCCGCGGGGCAAGGTGTGCCAGAACGGGGCACGTAGGGGGTGACAGAACGGGGCAGTTAGGCTAGGGAGGGAGGGGGAGAGCAATGGATGACGGTACGCGGGGCAGTGCGTGGAGGGTGGGTCAGGGAGGGAGCAGGGAGAGGGTTGCAGCCGGACTGCGACATGGGGTGAGGGGAATTACAATGAGGGCGCCGCCATCGAAACAAAGGACGAGCAGGAGGCATCAGAAGTCGTAACCCGTCAAAGGCAGTAACAGGTATACAGGTCACCTGTCCAGCCCAGGGACACTAGTGCCGGTAGCCCACCCAGCAGCACACGACGCCGACCGCACCTTCCCCCCCCCCTGCTGCCCCGAGGGCAACTAGCACGCCAGGGCAGGGGCTGCCCACGCCCCCAAAAGGTACGACAGAAGCCCATGTGGTATAGAGGAAGCCGGCCACGTGGGGTGCCCACCTTATCCCGCTCTTCCTGCAGCTTGGCAGTCTCAGCCTTGGCCTGAACCAACACCGAGCGCAGCTCTAGAAGCGCGCCCGAGTTTGTCACACCTGCAATTACGTCGTATATCTATTGCTGCATATGTGATGCACAATTAGGCGCCAGCGCAACAGTGTGTGTCCAGTTGACGTGCACGTGAAGTGGCGGCACATCGGCGTTCTCTTGCATACCTGAGGCGACTGCA
The DNA here is from genome assembly GCA_036984285.1 of Chlamydomonas sp. KOR1. Lineage (NCBI taxonomy): Eukaryota > Viridiplantae > Chlorophyta > Chlorophyceae > Chlamydomonadales > Chlamydomonadaceae > Chlamydomonas > Chlamydomonas sp. KOR1. The sequence continues at coordinate 27,543 of BQMZ01000366.1, forward strand.
GCTTCCAACGCAGCAAGGCGAGTTTCCGCAGCAGCAGCACGCTCCTCAAAGGCTGCGAGGCTTAGCTGATCCATTTTTGCGAGCGGGCCTGTTGCGACAGCGGGCGCTGGAGTGGCGCTAGAATGGCAATACCGCCGCTAATGCACCGATGGCAAATGCTAGGGCCAATCTAACGGCACTGCGCTACAAGAAGCAGAAAGTGAAGGACAGACAAGCTGAGGAGGGTTCTCAGGGTGCGTACCGGGAGCCCGCTATTGACAGAGAGTCGGATACGATGCAATGGAGGTGTTTGCGAGTGTAATTACATGTTGACTTTCCCGTGTCGTTGGGGCTGTCACGACGTTCGTACCAAGCAAGGTAGTCTCCACCAGAAGGTCTCCACAGGATCACCCCAACCCTAGTGCATAATTTACAGCACAAACACATGCAGGACAACCTGAAAGCGTCTGCACCTCTACCACAGGACCACACGTGGAATTTGCGCTACTTACTTGGACGTCTGTCACGGTCTCCTCATAACAGGCTTGTGCACACACACCTTCCAGCACCACGCCACGGCATGACGGCTCGCCGCAAACAGCCATGTCGCACGGGGCCTCGTAATTGGTAGGTTCAAGAACCATAGTTGGCACTGGTGGCGGCACGCGCCTGCACTGGCAGTCACAGCTTGGGTGTTCAGCTAGCCCCTCCTGAAGGAGGGCGCATGAATCAGCCATCTCACAGCACAAATCCCTCCACCACGTGCATGCAGCAGAGCATTCCTGGATCCTGGTGGTGAGCGTTGCGCACACCTGCGCACACCTATCTGTACAGTTCAGCCATCATGCTTGACGGGCCCCATGCATACGAGCACATGCACGCCGCCAAGTACGCCACGCAGCGCCCATCCAGGCCCATCTTCGCCTACCTATACCACTGTGCATAGAGATGCGGTTGCGGGAATCGGGATACATAGCCCGTATACAGACAAAACCAGTGTGCGTGAGATATAGCACTTAAGTAAGCTGCCAGACCTCGAGGCCTCCCCGTGCAGCTCGGGGCACGGTGCAGACGCCCAGATCCTTTCAAGCTGGCATGCATGCTTGCATGCGTGGGTGTGCATTGTCAAAACGCCAAAGCAGAAGTAAAAGCTAGGGCTAGCCTCAATGTAGCACATGCATATGCACAGGTGCGGGCGCAGCCGCAGGTGCGAGTGCAAGGGCAACTCCCGTCGCTGCGTTCGGTGTGCCCGAAGTGCCCGAAGTCCCTCCGCGTAAGGCCCGCTACAGTATCGGGCGGCCCTCAGCCACCGCCGCTGCGTTAGGTGTGGCATCTGGCGCACATGATCACTCCTCCATGCATATGGAGGACCAGCGTTTCGTCCTCCGTCCGAAGCCCACACGGCCCGCCGCAGCCCCCTGCCAAGCGACTGCTGGGTCCTTTGGCCGTCTGAGTGGTGCCCGGCTGCCCTTGCGCCCCTCCTGCATGCTGTGTGTCAGTCCCATCCGTCCTCGTCCTCCCATATCTCCACTAAGCACTCGATGACCGCCTGTGGTGGCGATCAGGCAGAGCAGGGGCAGCAGGGCGCAGGTCAGGTCACGCGATGCCCTAGCATGCAGGTACTTCCAAAGATGCGGCACTGCAAGTCATGGTAGCTTGTTGACAAAGCAGAAGGACACTGCACACCATTCACTGTCTTGCAGGTTTAATACGTTGCAAGAGCGGCATAGCAGCAGCACAGCGCGTCTGAGTGCGGGTTGCTTACCTCAAGCGGCACAGGCTTGGGAAACGGCTTGTCTCCTAGTACCATTGACGTTGACACCATGGCCCTGTGCACGGGTTTTAACAGGGCCTTTACGTCAGGTGGGGGGTTGGGGGTTGCTTCGTGGGGGCAGCGGGCGGGGCGAAGGTCTGCGCGCGTAGCGGTGGGGAGCTTGGGGCACGGTCGCGTGTTTTCGCCCAAAACACAACCGGGCCATCATTCCCGTGCTGTAAAATGACGCTTTCCGCGACACAAGCGCCGGTACAAGTCGCCGTGGGCGTGACGCAGGTAAGCGTTTGCCCCCAGCAACGTTCGCATTTGCCAATTGCCTTTTAACTTACGTTCTCGACCGTGACGCCGCTGCCTTCTGTTGTTGCTGAGCTTTAGTCCATTCATTTCTTTGTCGCACCCAAGCGTTGTAACCTGCCAGGGGAAATTGACCGGGGCCGGGAAGGGCTCGACGCACTCAGCGACTGGGCGTCGGGACAGGAGATACGGCTTGCCAAGCGGCAAACTTGAAAACCACGTATCTTACCTTCGTTTACCCAGCTGTTTGTCGTCCCTGGCTCTTCCCCTTCCCCGTCCCTTCGTTGGTCTTCCCGGGTGGTGGTCGCCATCGCCTGCCCCGTTTGTGCAAGCTGCAGCAGAGGCCGGATGACGGTGTTCTCACACAATTGATAAAGATTGAGGGAGCATATACTGTTCTGAGTCTGTGAGTTTGACGCGAAAAGCTGCTTCCGGGGCTTGGGTGCTATCCTCTCGCAGTCGCAAGGGGAGTCCTCTGATGCCCAGTTGACGCCTCAGCGGCCGCCCGTTGGACCCAACGCCGTGGAACCATTCAACTCCTGCGATTAGTGTGACGCAGGCATACGTACTGTGCCGGTTTGGTGTTGCAGGTCCAGCTGCTTGGGCAGACCTTGTGCAGGGCCTACGTAGCGTGCATGAGTTCCCTACGTAGTACATAGTACGTGACGCTCCCCGGGCATCATGCACACAGTTTGGCTTACTTGACACTAGGGGCCATGGACTCGCTTCCACCCAACACAGCGCCTCAGCTAAGCTGAGTCAAGTACGGGAGCGTACAGTTTGAACAGGCTTGGCAGGCTGGGACGTGGGAGCTGGCCGGCTGTCGTGCCCCATTACCATACTGAAAGTGGCACACCCGAGGCACGCTAGCTCGCACCTGCTCGCACTTGCACCAGCCCTGCGCAGCCAGAGCGCTGCGTGCATGTCCCTGCTGTAGGGCTGCAGGGGGTATGCGTACAAGGCGAGGAAATCGGCTGCAGGGAATAGCAGGAGACAGCCACTGGAGACTGGACGCACTTTCTTTCACCTTCACAATCCGTGATTGGGTGGTGGACCAGTAAGGGTCGTATTCCCCCAACTCATGGCGCCAGGGGAAGGGAATTCCCCCGTCATTTACGGTACCTCATAGACTGGAAGGAAAGCCCTGAACCCCTGGCATCCCACGCACCCAAGGGGCTATGGCGGGAAGACTGCGAAGGCACTAACCTTACGGTGACCTGGGTGAGCGAGCGTCTCCAGGGTTTGGGCGATGGACCAGGGAAAGGCGCCAGGGAAACGGGGGATTCTTGTTAGTACTGTCTCAGTTTCAGCCACGCAGTCGCGTAGGCCGTGAGCCTGGTCACCACTGCGGCGGGGTGGCTGCTACAGTACCGTAGTGCGCTGCCCTCTACAACACATGTCCCGGCCTCGCTGCAGCAGAGCTGCGCAGTAAACGGAAGTGGCTGCAGCATGCGGGTGCGTCCCCACGTTGGCCCATACCAGGGCTGGCATCTTATTTAATTTCCACTATATATATTCCAGTTTTCAGCCCGCGGAGCGAAAAATTTTGGAGGGATTTAATTGCAACCGACCAAATTTCTGCCCCCGACTCATGGCTAAATAATTGCCGGTTCACTATTTATGCCACGTGCCGAGGCGCGATTTAATCGGGCCCAGCCGGACCCCTCTCCCACGTGCTGTGCGGCCATGCCCCCTTGCCGTCAACATGTTCCCGTGTTGTCCTCTCGTTCAGCACATGCCTTTCTAGCGCACACCTGGCCGGTGTCGCCGCAAAAGAGCTACGGCGGTAGTAAGTCAAGTACCAGAGAACAGAACATGGGGGGCGTTTCCGCAGCCATGCAACGGAATACCGGAGGCAAGAAGTGCATTTTGGGGGCAGGATGCCCGTACGGCGCAGGCGGCACTGGCAGGAAATTATTTCCTTGAGTTGCATCCGGGTGCAAATAATTCCGGGTTCACTAAAGACACGGCCCCAAGGGCCCGGCATTTAATCAGATTCGATGTATCGGCTTGGCGGAAGATGCCAGCCCTGGCCCATACCCTGTGCTCAGTACTCACGCTTGTGGGCCAGCCGGGGGTTACTCAGTGTTCCGGTCTTCTTTGGCGGAAAATTCTGACCGTTCATAATTTTGGAGAATCCTGACAACCGTACATTTTCCGGGATTTCTGGGCCAATCCTGGGGGCAAAACCTCTTGAAAATCCTGATTCGGTCAGGATTCTGCCACAAAAAATCCTGGCAGCAGCCCTCAAAATCGTGATAATCCTGGAAGGCCGGGACACTGGGTTTACTGCAGGGCACCAGAGGGCACCACAAAAGCTTCAGGCCAGCCGCCAGCGTCTGGGTGTTAAACGGCTTTTTCTTCATGGTCACAGCAAACGGCTCAGAGAAGGGGCACGGTCGCAGTCGCCATTCAGCGCCGGTCTTGTGGCGCCGGCAATTGCAAGCGGCGTGCGCCGTGCACGGCGTGCAGGCGTGCGTGTCACCCACCGCATCCATGTCTTTATGCGGCGTGCTCCCAAGCAACCAGCAGGCATGCAGGCTGCCCTGCTCCAAACGATTGGCTCTTTGGCTGGTTAGGTGATGCGCTGTCCAGCGCTACCGTCGCACCGTGTTGTTGTATGTGCTTGGCTCTTCCAAAAAATGGAGACCGTTGAGCGTCTGGCTCGTGCAAGGTCGTCGCACTCGCGGAGTGTTATTGATCATCGCCGTGTAACACTGATTGACTGTACCGTGTTACAAACAGGCAGGGGCCACAGGGCCGCGCACTGGCAGGTACCGGTAATGTACAAGGGGGATCATCAGCCCTTACTCGCCGCCAGCCACCAGCCCAAGATCAGTACAAGCGGATACACGTTAGCACGCTGCCACGTGCCTGGCCCACCCCTCCACCAGCTGCCTCAGCAATTGTAGCAGCTGCCGCTGCATCCTGCCTCGTGTGGCGCCACATGCCGAGTACACTACATGGCACGCCGCCTGGCTAAGCGCAATCATTATGGCCAGTAAGAACATGCCAATCGGACTAACGGGGTATACTAGTTGTGGCGGCTAGAAACGGACTAAGCACACGTGCATGTGGCCGCAAGCAACACGGCCACCAGACCACTGGAGTACGTCACACGGAGCTGACGGGTCGTCGCTCACCCCTGCGTCGTCTCCAAATGCTGAAGTCCTAGACAAACACGGGGGAAGCAACCACGTTGCCGCGGCGCAAGACTATACTAACCGCAACACATAGCACAGCGTGACCACGCAACTAGACACGTCTTTTCACCCCTGGTGCGAACGACACGCCAACCGTTCGTCCTTGGGCGCGTTAGCCATGTCCTCTTAATGTCCTAGTGTGTCTCCAGTTCACTTCATTGCAGCTTTCTGTTACGCGGGCATCATAAAACGGTGAAACGAAAAGGCTACGTTACCAAGCAAGCCTTAATGCTGGGGTAGGGCCGCGTAGATCATGCCCGGGCCTCTCACACCCACCAACTGCCTCACACCAGCGTCGTACAAATGGCGTGAGCAATGGCCCCCATGCAATCAGACGCAAGGCCCTGCTGGAACAGGGCACCCGAGAAGAAGGAAACGAATCTGCACCACCGCCCACGTCCAGAAAAACAAGAATAGATGCGAAAGCTGTCGCACACAGCAAGGCCTGGGCCTGGTTTGCTGTGGTGCGCGACACGAGGGGCCAGCGGGCCATCCGCCGCCGCCGCCTCCGGGCATACAAAAACGCATGTGGTTGGAATCAATAGCACGGAATCACGGCACACGAGAGACACATATCGCATACACCAATGCCGTCCTAGCACGCCGTGCAGCACGCACAGGGTGCTGTCTTGCCGGTCAACACCGTGCACACCCTGGAAGCGCACGGCCCCAAGGAGCACCGGTCCCACAACTGCAGTCACCCAAGTCACCTACACTCTGCATTGCCAGTGCTTGCAATCCCCCTCTCACACAGAGCACCCTGCCTCAACCGAGGGCCTCTTCGCCAGCCCTCTCTCAATACCCCAATACCAGCACACGCAACTCCTCAAGCAGCTGCGCGGCATTGCGTGCGGCCTCTCCCTTGTCATTGCCACCGATCCGCAGGCCGGCCGATGCGTGATCAATAGCCCCCATGATGCATGCTGTGTAGCTGTGCCACAGGCTAACCAAAGCATGCGCCAGGCAGCTCTGTCCAACTTTATTCATGTCGTCATGCACCATGCGGACGCGGGGAACCGCGCCGACGTTCACCTCCAAGGGTGCACACACCCGGCACACCGCACCACCACCACCCCACGTCCCGGCCGACCGACGGTCCTTGTTTCCCCATCGGCTCTCCCCTACGCTTCCCGAGCCCCGGCCCCATGCACTTGTATCCGTGCCTGTATGCAAAAGACTGCAGATCTCTTTGTGCATACACGGCCGCCAGCTCAAATACAAGGCCAACGCGTCAACTGCTGTCGCCGCCGCTGCTCCTCCTCCATCGCCACTGCGCGGCCCCGCCCCGCCTCCCACCAGCACCCAGCGCCCAGACGCCAGAGTGTTCAAAGCAAAAGTCGCGGTTCCGGAAGGCGGCCGCCACGGCCACCGCCCTGTCTGCTGCTGCTGCCGCCATTGGCAGAGGGTAAGAGGTTAGAGGCCAAAGTCGCGGTGCCCGAAGGCCGCCGCCACCGCCAGCAGCGCCTCCAGCCGCGGCGCCGCCTGCTGGCTCTCCACCGCCACGTACTCGGCCAGCGGCAGGGGGGCGCTCGCGGACACGTCACTGTCGTCGGAGCGCCGCCGGTAGGCCTGGAGCGCCTCGCCGTCCTGGCCCTGGGGGTAGTGAGGTCCTTCCTGCTTGAGGTGCAGGATCTTCTCCCCCTGGTGGTGGCGATGGTGCAGCATGTGGTGGGGGTGATAGTGGGCGTCCTCCTCTGTCTCGTCCTCGTGCTTCAGGTTGAGGTCGAGTACGTGCTGATGGTGCTGTTGGTGGTGTTGGTGCTGGTTGTGCTGCTCCAGCTGCTGCCGCAGCGCCGCCAGCAGCAGCTGCTGCTGCTGCTCGTGTAGCAGCCGCTGCTGCAGCGCCGCGTGCACCGTCACCGCCGGCTCGGAGCCGCCCAGCAGCTGGCTGTGCTGTTGCTGCTGCTGCTGCAGCAGGGAGGCGAGCAGGGGCTGCTGGTGGTGCTGCAGCTGGCTGTTCGTGTGTGCGCTGTGGGGCTGCTGGGTGGTGCGCACCTGCACCTGCACCTGGGGCGCGCGCACCTGCTGCTGCTTGGCGGTGTGGCTCTGTGGAGGGCAGGCACGGAGTAGAGTGCAGCTTCAGGGTGTGTTGAAATCACAGTTATACGTGGTGACCAGCAAGGCGACCAGCAGCACAATGCATCTTGGTGGCACAGGCTAGGCGTGGCACAAGCATTCGCAGTGTGTGGATGCAGGGGGCGTGTGCGAGCACCGGCGCCACTGGCCGCTCGTGCGTTGCTAACAAGCCACGAAGCCACAGGCGTCGGACATCTGCCCCTCACCACGTGCATGGCACTTGCATTGGCACTGCATGTGATATCAAGCTGCTGCTCACCACGTGAGTGACGTGCACGGCCTTCTTTTGCTGCTCCATGAATTTGAGTTGGCAGTCGTACACAAAGTTGGTCTTGGCGCGCGGGCCGTGCAGCGAGATGGCGGCCTGGTCGTAGGCGCGCGCGGCCTCCTGCGGGAAGAGAGGGAATGAAGGGGTCGAAATGAGCGGAGTGAGTAGGTGTTGAGGGTCAGAGCGGGGGCGGCTGGCAAGGCCTTACTACGCATGTGACGGCCCAGAGCAAACAGGTGCCGGGACGTGCCCAACTGACCCAGCAGGCTGTGCTTGTGTTCCCAGGGTGCTGGCGAGGGCTCGTTAATGGATGGTATGATGTGGGTCATGCGGAACGAGTGCATAGGACGCGTTCTTGTGAGCGCGGTGGGGCAACAAGGCAGAAGCTGCTGACTGGGCGGCTTGGGCCCAACGACCAACGTACCTCGGCTGTTGCGAAGGTGCCAATCCACCTGCAAAAAAGTGCCACAGGAAAAAGATGTGGCTTAGGAACAGGTAAGAATTGGGTGTATGCAGCATCGAAGGCACTCGGGACAGCGCTTTTCGACTGCGCACACGCGGCGTGCTCGAGGCACGCGATGAGGCCCTGCGCTACACGGCATAGGTCCAATCCACTCGTACATGTACCACACAATGTCTGTAATGCAAGACATTAATCACTGTTAGGTAACTGTGCAGGCCGAAGCTTCGGGGGTCGGTGGTTGCGGAAGAGTTTCGAAGCGAGGCGAAAGGAAACCCAGACCCAAGGAAACCTTCAGCCGCATGCTTCGTGGCATACTGTGGAACTTTGTTTTGATTATTAGTGAACTGCTGTGGTATGTCGGGGGGCACCTGCTGCTGCTTGCGTCCGCAGACAGGCTCCTTTCCCAACCACAACTATGACCCAAAAGCACTCGCTAACACGGCCAAAAATGCATGCTGCGAGCAGCCCCGCTGCTTCGCTTGGCACCCAGACAGCAACCACCTACGACTTACCTCCGCTTGTTGCACGTAGCGTCACGAATCTCTGCCGCAAAGCTGCCCCACGGGCGCCGGCGCACTCCACGATACCCGACTTTGTTGCCGGCATGCGCGTGTGTTGGGGCGTGGCCTTCCTCGTGCCTTGGAATGTACTCGTCGTCATCCTGGTCCTTTCGCTGACGTTTGCCTGACTGTCCAGGCTTGCGGTACGTTGTTGTAGTCGCTGCATGCTCCTCTTCCGAACTTTCCGAATGGGCCGCGTGCTGTAGTGCAGACGCGCTGCAAGGCGCAGGCCAGGTGCAAGAGTCGTGGGCAACGGTTGGCGCCAACCCGCAGAGCGTGCGGAAGAATGCCGAGTATGCACGTCCTAGGGGCATTGGGGCTTCATGGTGCACCGCTTGTGCCCATAGGTGCGATGCAGACCATCTGCTATGCAGCGCAACCCAAAATAGTGCAGCGCGACGTTTCAAAATTGCGCCCGAGCCCCAACACCCTTCTTGGCCAGGCCAAGCTCGAAGCCAAGCGCATGCCTTTTGCAGATGGCTGTGCGTCTCTTTTAGCCTGCCTACGGGCGCAATCCTGTCACGCAGGCGACAGCGCACGCCAACGGTGTGTGCCGAGGGGCGCGGGAAGGCCGCGCCTTCTCCGCTCCAAACCTAAGGGAACTTACGGGTCTATCATCGAGTTGTACTGTTGTTGGTACATTGTAGCAGGCGACCTTGTCCTCCTCGGGCGCTGACGGGGTTCGGGCGTTCGGGAATGTGAGAGTAGGTAGCCAGAGGTGTGGCCGAGCTGCTGTAAGATATATGTATGTATTCTTATTGCGGAGTATGCAAGTTGTCCTGTGAAAACTATGCAACGAAGCAGCGGCCCCGGCGTGCTGTCTATCGTCAGTTGAGTCGTACGCCGAGTGAGAGGCCCGGTAATTTCCTGTGAATGACAAACAATTCTCCTTGCTAGTTTAAGGGGAATGATAAAGCTGCCAGACAGTTACCAACCAATGACGCCTCCTCGCCTTCCCTCGGGCAGAAAAGGAAGACGTTCGTGGAAACCGCCATCGGCATTCAGCACCGAATAAAAGTACACCTTAAGCAAATGCATGTGATGTTCTTCCTAGATGCAACACTCGTGCTTGCGTGACGTGCGGTCTGGCAGGCTGCGGGAGCTCACGTTGCAACAGCTTGCGGAACGACATGGGTTTGCTGGACCTTCCGGACTGCCTGCTGGAGGATATATATGCCAGGATACCTGTTGGAGCTATCTGCGCTCTGGCCTGTACCTGCAACCGCTTGCACGCTGCGGCGGCTGCACTACAAGCGGAAGGCAGCGGGCCAGGTGCGTTGCTGCCAGCAGCAGCACAGGCGGTGGATGCAGCCTGCAATCTGCTCACATGCCGCATGCCGCACATGCCGCATGTGAATGGAAGTTTAGCCAGTGACCTTGAAGTGCTAGCAGGTTGCCGGTACAACTGGTGTGCTGGGCACCCAACACCCGGCCCTGAGGGCAGGCTACCACTGGAGATGCCCAACCCGACCTCCCGTTGCATGGCCGTTGCATCGACCGTGCATGACCGTTGCATGGCTGTTGCATTCGTCCGCTGCATCGGCCGTCGCGTGGCCTCAAATGGCCCTGCTGCTGCAGATCCGCATGCGGCCTGTAACCTAGGCCGCTTGACTCCTTGACCAGAAGCACCCGAATGCAAGCCTCGTGGCCTGCGGAACGGTGGCAGCCCCACACTGGCACAGCAGCACAAGCCCGGGCAACCATGTCCTTCCCGTGCCGCTGCATGCCAACACGCCTGCACCAAACGGAGAAACCCGTGCTGCTTTGTGCCGTGCCTCATCCCGCAGCGGCACACGCGCCATGGCAGCCTTCCCCCGCATTGTCATGGCAGCCCAACCCCACAACACCAATGAACACACGCGCAACGCCCTGTGCCATACCTCCCGGCCGCCGCAGTTCACTTGCAACCACATGCACGCGTACACCGACCCAGATCGTCCTCCCAACGCCCCTGAACCCAGCTCCCCATCGCGTGCATATCTCCCACGCAGCACCTTCCGCCACTGCCGCTTACATTCGGACATACTACTAAAGCTTTCTGCTGCCCAACCTGCTGCCTTCCTCATTCATGACGATGCAGCAGCAGAGAACGCCATATACCGATGGCGCCGCCGGGCGCACACCACCGCCGCGCTGGCCGACGGCACGTGGCGGGACGGGCTACTCTGGGCCGCCGCCGCCGCCACCACCGCCCCTAAAGCCACCGCCTCTCACGTTGCTGCCTTTGCCAGCCCCAAACCGCCACCCTTCGCCGCCCCCGCCTCCCCAGCCCCCAGCCGCGGCCTCAACGTCAACCCCGTGCTCGCGTTGGACCCATGGCACAGCGCACCATCACCCTCGTCAGCCCGCAGTGCCGTACCGCACCCAACAGCTGCCACCCGCCAGCAGCACACGGTCGCACACGCAGCGCTAGTCCATCAGCCAGCACCAACGCACGGCAACACCACCAACCCCGCGCCAGCACCAGCACCAGCATCTGTGACGGCACCGGCACTGCCACGTGCCGCCCGCCCTCCCTGCCAGGTGCGTTACCGATATCAGTCGGCCAGCCTGCTCACCTTCCTGCATCCTAGGTCAGACATTACAGGCTGGCCTGTCCATGCAATATCCCACCCTTGTCAACAGACGCTGTACTAGTTACGTAATCACAGCCTCGCTGCGCGTGTTCCCTTGACACTTGCAGCACCACTCCGGCGGCTCCACCCGCGGCCCTTACCTCCTGCCCTGCCAGGTGGACTACAGCGCCTTCTTCAACCCCCAGCCACACGTGCTGGCGGGCGCACAGGCGCTGGCGTGCGACGGCCGCTTGACGTTGCTGGCGGGCGCAGGACGCGTCGGCGCGGCGCTGGCAGTGCACGTGGCACCGCGGTACGGCGCACACGAGGCGGCGGCGGAGGAGGAGGCGGCTGGCTGGCAGGACCCTGGCTTGGGCCCGGTGGGTACTGGGTAGGCCAAGGGTGGAGCATGGGGGCAGTAGTGTGGGGCATTGGTGCCGGCAGGAAAGGTGGCAGCCTAGGGGGGACGCTGGCTTGGGTCCGGAGGGTGCTGAACCGGAGGTGGTGGGACAAGATGCTACCAGGAATCGTTGCGTACTGTTTACCGTGCTGCCCTGCCCCTGCCGCAGGTCCGCGGCCTTCCGCTGCCCCCTGCACGTGTAAGGCAGCTGCAGCTGCCACCCGCCACCGCCGCCGCTGGTGTGTGGCTGGCTCCGGAGCTCCCTGCAGCATCAGCAGCAGCAGGTGGAGGTGCTGGGGGTAGCAGTGGTGCAGGTGTGGCAGGAGGTGGAGCTGGCAGCGGCTGTGCACACCTGAGTGCGGCCCACTGGCCGCAGCCGCCTGTGAGGGTTCCACGGCAGCCACCGCCGCCGCTGCGGTTGGGAGCAGAGGACGAGGGCGGAGGCGGCGTGGCGTCGGAGTGGCCCCGTGGTGGAGCTCCTGCTGTGGGGTTACCTGGGGCTGACGGCAGTAGCGTGCAGCAGGGCCAGCGTCCAAGCAAAACGAAAGCGGAGGAGTGGGGAGGGTGGCGCGAGCAACAGCAGGAGCAGCAGGAGCATGGGCATGGAGGGGGTGGGAGTGGGAGCGGGGCGGCGGGAGGAGGCGTGGCACCGTGGTGCGGGTGGTGCGGGTCGGCTCTTGACGGGTGCGGGCTGTGCACGTGGGGCTGCGGGGCCGACGCGGTGGCGCTGCCGGGACACCCCGTGTCAGCGGCCTTCACGCGGCAGGTGGGTGGGGGCATGGAGGAGGCAAGGCAAGGCAGGATAGCAGCAAGCGCGGTCCAGGTGGCTTAACCACCACGCCCAAGTGCGGAAGGGGCAAGGTGCCGGCGGGGCAGAGCGTGACCTGGACCGGGACAGGGGTGCCGTCCTTGAGCCGCATCCCTGCACCAGCACGCAACCCGGCGGAGGACGGCCGGCCGGGGGTTGCAGGGTGGCATGCATGCTCGTGCGCTTGCTTGTGTTGGCACCGGCGCTGATGAATGCTGCCTATTACCCTCGGGGCGGCCGTGTGCGTGGCACACCTGCGACCCTGTGACATGCTTTGGGTCTCAGGTGCTGCAGCTGCCACTGATGCCTCAGGCGGAGGAGCTCCTCTCACTCTACGCCCAGCCGCCGGCGGCGCCTGCTGCCAGCCCGCCAGCGGGGCCGCCGCCGCCGCACCAGCACCACCCCGCCGCGGCCGTGGCACCACCCGCCCCGCCCCACCGCCGCAACCCTGCCGCCGCCGCCATCGCCTCCTCCTGCTCCTCCGACGGCAGCAGCTGCTGCCACGTGGGGGGCGGCACGGAGCCCCGCGGCCGGGCCGAGGGCAGGGCGCCGGGCCGGCTCACCTATCTGGACGTGTCCGGTCACGCGCAGGGTGCGTTCAATTTCAAGTGAGAAAGACCATACTTTAATTTACTACCACTTTTGTGGTCCTATGCGTAACCTGTATCAGACCAAGCCATGTCCGTGAGCCCGACATGTGCCTTACCATAATGGGCCCTTCCTTCTTGCCTCCCGCAGCGGCGCGTATGGTCGACGGCTTAGAGGCGCTGCCTGCCCTGCTGCGGGGGCATGGCGGCAGTCTGAGACACCTGGTGGCGGCGGGGGCTGTGCGGTGGGCCTGGAGGCGCTGCACCTGCTCCAGGTGGGTGAAGCGTAACCGCGAAGAAACCGTGGGGGGACGATGCGAGCATTGGGGTTGGTGGGGGTGAAGGGCAGCAGCCTAACGCACCTGGTGGCGGCGGGGGCCTGTTGGGGCGGTGGGGTTGGAGGCGCTGCACCTGCTCCGGGTGTGTATGTGTGTGCGTGGGGTGGGTGGGGTGGGGAGGGGATGGATGGACGGCGGGAGCGTTGTGGTTGGTGGCGGTGCAGGCCGGCACCATGAGGCATTATGTGGCGGCGGGGGGCTATGCGGCTGGGCTGCAGGCGCTCAGGGTGCTGGGGCAGCCAGGTATAACGGGTGTGCTGGTGCTGGTGCTGGTGTTTGTTGCCAGTGTCAACGTTGGCATTTGTGTCGGTGCCACTCGCACCCCACCCCAGCCCAACCTCGCTATCCGCAGGCCACTCATTTCCCTTTGCAACTTTGCCGCTCCGCGATTACCCTCCCAACCCTGTACGTCCTGCCGTACGTGCTGCTTCTCTGTTCATGCTCTCAGGGCAGCTGCAGCCGGCTGGTGTCCCTGGACCTGTCCGCCCCGCCGCTGTGCCCACCGGTGTACGGCAACCGCTCCGACCGCCCCAACCGTGACGGCAACCCCAAGACGCAACGCCGGCGAGACCGAGGCAGGGACAGCGAGCGGGGTAACTCGACTGCCAGGTCTGGCGACAGCCCAAAGAAAACGCGCAATGGCCGGCCGGGGACGACGGCGAGGGCGGACGACCAGGCGCGGGAACAGGGCCGGGGTCAGGCCAGAGGCAGGGGCAGCGGCAGGGGGAGGAGGTGGAACCAGGGGGCCTGGCGGAGATGATGAGGAGCACCGCGGCGGCTGTGTACGGCAGGGCGGTGTGCAAGGCGATTGCGGGTCTGCCGCATTTGCAAGGTGGGTGCAGGCCCGAGGGGGCGAGCTTGTGGGGGGATGATCGAGGGGGCGCGTTGTGGGGTGGAAGTAACCGAGCGGGCGAGTTGTGGGGCAAGAACCGATGGGGGGGAGTTGTGGGGACAACCGAAGGGGCGAGTTGTGGAGGGATCATGTGAATCAACTTGTGGGAAAGCCCGCATGGGCACATATTGCACCACCGACCACACATAGCTAGCTAGTATAAGTCCCTGCATTCTGTTTCACAGTGGTGTTTGTGATAAGCCCCTGCGTTCTGTATCTACAGGTTATGATAATCTGCACTCCTGATCCCCCGCCCAACAGTCCTCCGCCTGCGGGACATGGACCTGTCCCACGTCTTCAACGACGCCACCCTGGCCCCTGCTCCCGCCAACCCAAGCACAAGCACACAGCCACCCCCACCACCACGTCCCGTACGCAGCAGCCAGCCCCCGCCACCTCTCCCTCTACCCTCCCTGGCCCCCACACTGCCCCGCCTAACCCACCTGGACATCGACGGATCCAGCGGTGTGGGCAGAAAGCAGCTCGCCTCCCTGCTAACCCACGCCACGCAGCTAACCCACCTGTCACTAGCCCGCTGCCGCGACCTGGCTACCCCCCTGCACCACCAGGACGACGACCAGGAGGACTCCCCTGGTTGCCATCACGCCGGCCACTGGCCCTTCGCTCCCACAAAGCCCAGCTACACACCCGGCTCCAGCCAACCCCAGTCCGACGCTTCTCACACCGCCACCGCCATCGCCGCCACCACCGCACCCCTGTCCCTGCCCCTGCGCCGCCTCAGCCTAGGCTGGGGCTTCGACGCACCAGCTCTCCTACGCCTCCTGTCCTGCAGCCCCGTTCCCCTGGGGCCCCCTCCCGCCCCCAGCCCCGCCCCGGCCATCCCGGTTGCCCCCACCTCCTCCCCCGGCCCCATGGCCTCCCCCCTGGGGCTGGGACACGGTGTGGGCGTTACGCCTGCTGCTGTACTGGTCTCCCTGGAGCTGGGTGCGGGCGTTACGCTGACGGACGGCGGGCTGGCGGCGGTGGCGGCGCGCTGCCCGTGGCTGCAGCGGCTGCGGCTGGAGGGCTGCGGGGTGTCGGGGGAGGGAGTGGGGGCGGCGCTGGCGGCGTGCCGCATGCTGCACGAGCTGCAGGTGGGGTCTGTGCGGGGCTGTGCGTGCCCGACGCTGCGTGCTGTGTGTTGCGGTGCGGTGCGGCTGTATGGAGAGGATTTGCTGCTTGCTGCAAGCCCTTGCTATGTGCGCATCGGGGAGGGGGCACGGGGCGAGGGGTGCTTTTCCTAGTCCTCCAGCCCTTGTGTGACGGCCTGTGACTGGCTTGTCCCCACACCTGCCCTGCTCGGCGGCTACCCGGTACCACCAGGTCATCAACTGCTCCGGCCCTTTCCACCGGCAAGACCTCCTGGGGCCTCTGGGGTGGCTCCCGACCTTGGATGGGCATGCCGGCGGGGCTGCGAGCCCCGTGAAGCGTGGCACGTGCGGTACGGCAGGTTTGGGTGCAGCGGGGGATTTCGTCTCCGCTGTCAGCACGGCATCCTGTGGTGGTGGCGAAAGGGGATGTGGTGAAGTCAGCCGGCAGGAGCAGGAGCAGCAGCAGCCGTGGGGCGCTGCCGGGGCGCAGGGTGGCGCAGGCAGCGGCGTCGTCGCAACTGCAGCAGCGGTAGCGGCAGCACCGGCAACAGCGGCAGCAGTGGTAGCGGCAGCAGCACCCGTGGCCCGCCGGTGGGCCATGTCCGACCTGCGGCTGTGCGGGGGCCCGTACGACCTGTACGACAATGACCTGCTGTCGCTGCTGTACGGCAGGCCGTACGATGGAGTCAGCTTGTACGACGGGCCATGTGACAGGGTTGCTGGGCCCGCACAGACCGCCGCGGCAGCCGCGGAGGGAAGCCGGCCGGGTGACAGCTGCTCGACATCCACAGCTGCTCATAGCCACGGGGTTACACGTGTCGACCAGGAAGCGGCTGCTCCACAAGACGCCGCCGTCCCGCACGCGCCTCTTTCTGCTAACGACGACCGCCACGGCAGCAGCACAGGCAGTCGTACAGCCCCGTGCCCTCCCCGTCCCCCTCCCTCCTCCTCCCCGGGCCTCTCCCTGCCCCGCCTGCACACCCTGGCCCTGGTGGGCCTCCCCTGCCTGTCGTACGGCCTGCTAACCCACATGGCGCAGTACGGTACGGCACTACGGAACGTACGGCTTGAGGGCTGTGGCTACCTAGGGGCCGGGGCGCGGCGGGCGCCGGCCCCCGGCGCGGCAGCGACACCACCTGCTAATGCTGCTTCTTCTCCTGCTGCTGCCGCTACCGGTATTGCTTTCGGCGCCGATGCGGGGAAGGCTGCTACTGGTACAGACGCTGCAGACGGCAATGGCGGTGGCGGTGGTGGTCAACAAGACCCCAAAGATTACCTGCAGCAGCCGCAGCACGAGGAGGAGCCTGGCGCACCCTGGTGCTCCACCGCGCTGTTGGGGTGGCTGGCTCGCTGCCCGCGCCTCACCAACCTGCGCCTGCGCCACTGCTGCCAGGTGAGAGACAGCAACATTGTTGCGAAACTTTGCCTTACTGTTTAGAGTGTATGCCATTTCATCGTATGTATGCAGGGTGAGCGGTGGGGGTAAACTGTCCTACATCCCTGCATGACTACACCTCCAGACGCGCTTAAACCACTTGCCCGCGTGCATTGCAACCGAGCAGCGCCTGACGCAGTGGACGCCCGCATGGCGGCCGCACTACGGGTGCCTTAACCCACAACCCTAACCCACAGCAGCAGCTGTTGGACCGATGCGACCAGGATGGCTTTAACCCACACCCCAACCCACATCTCCTGCACCCACACACGGTTGTACCCTGATACGGTGGAGCCAGGTGCTCACCGGCGGCTGTCCGCTGCGGCCAGCAGCTCCAGGGCGGCTTTACCCACACCCCAAGCATCCCCTCCGCTCGCGCCTTACTCTTCTCTTCTTCTATGCACTGCACCATTTACCCACACGCAGCTGGGCCCCGACGTTGTGGAGGTGCTGTGTAGCTGCTGCTGCTGCTGCTGGTGCGGCCTCAACCCACACCCCACCACCACCCCTTCCCCTTGCACAGCTGGGTCCCGACGTTGTGGAGGTGCTAGTGGCTTGCTGCCCGCTGCTGCAGCAGCTGCTGCTGGACGGCTGCGACCTCCCGCCCCAGGGCTTCAAGGCGGGCGGGCCCGGGGCGCAGCACGGGGCGCTGGGTTATGCCATGGTGAGAGGGGTTGGGTTACGGCGTGGGGCGAGCGGGAGTTGAGTAGCAGTGCAAGGAAACACGTGGTGCACCTGATGGGTTTTCAGGGCGGCCGGGGTGGTAAGGGGCGTCGGGGTACGCGCTGGTTGAAGTTAGGGGCAAGCGCGTGAAGCAGCGTATGAGCGTCTGGTCTGCGGGACATGCACCCAGCTCATTGGGGGTGGTAAGCCCTGGCTTGCCACCACGCACAAACCATGGGGTCGTGAGAGCAAGCGCCACCGAATGACATGCTTGCGCCACTGGTGGGGGCTGGCAACGCCAAACGTTTGTGCGGTTGAACGGTTCCCGATATACATGTTGACTCGCAAGCACCGGCAGTGGGGCACGCCTAGCTCGCGCGACTAACGGTACGGAGTCGTATGACGTACCGTGTGCGGCGGCACGTGTGCCCACGACCGACACGCGGCGTGACGTGCGGGCAACTGGGCCCACGCCTTATCGAGCGGCAATTGCTTATGGCCATGGGTCCTTGTCTTATTTTTGCAACCGTTGCATCCTCGTGTGCTCTTCGCGTCCCGTTCTGCAGGTGGCACGCTGCCAGGCGGACCCGGGCCGGGTGAGCGTGGGCAGCGGCGGCGGCCGCTGCTGCTGGTGGCTGCCTGTGGAGAGAGACGTCAAGGTCATCCGGTTCGCGGACGGGGTGGTGACCAAGACGCACATGCCGGGGGGCGGGCCTGCTGGAACTGCGCCGGGGAGCCTTGCGAACGCCTGGTGGCTGTGACGTCGGCTCATGGCGACATGCGGAGGGGGCGCTGGCGGTGGCGCAGACACCTCCTGACACCTCCTGGTGGCCGTTGGTGCAACATGCATGCGACATCAGGGCAGGATGTGCAGTTGGCGTCTAAAATTATAGTATGGTATGGTTTGGTATGGCCACGGTCCCGACCGGACTGCTCCCATGCCACCAGCACTGGTTAGCTGCTGCTGGTGGCGGTGGCTGCCGTGCCTGTGGAGCAACTCACTCTGATTTGGTCGACAAGGCAAAACGTTCTTGGTTGTTTGAATGGAGACCCTTGAGCCTCCGGCTCGTACACGGGTCGTTGCACTTGCGGAGGGTTTACAGGAACCCTCGCCGTGTAACACTGACTGACTGACTGATGGGGCGGTCGCCAAGACGCTGGGCCGATTGCGGTTGGTACTGGTGGTTGGAACCCTGGTGGTTGGAACCCTGATAATGCTGCTATCCGGCGCAGATTCGGCGCTGTGACCTTCTGGTCCGGGAGCATGTTGACGGCAAGGGGGCATGGCCGCAGAGCAGCACGTGGGGGAGGGGTCCGGCTGGGCCCGATAAAATCGCGCCTCGGCACGTGGCATAAATAGTGAACCGGCAATTATTTAGCCATGAGTCGGGGGCAGAAATATGGTCGGTTGCAATTAAATCCCTCAAAAATTTTCCGCTCCGTTGGCTGATAACTGGATTATATAGTGAAATTTAAATAAGATGCCAGCCCTGCCGGTATCCCTTGGGCCCTAAGGCTCGTATGGGAACTTACCCCTACCAAGTATAACAACTGACTGACTGTCTGACTGACTACGTCCAGTCGTCCACACCATAGAGCCACAGGGAGACAGGATTCATCGCAACCAGCTTACACCTCTTGTCCACAGCGTTTTGCTTGCTGCACCTGTGCACCAGGCGCAGCACCTTGGATGGCGTGCAGCGGTGCACAGAAGTTGACCTCATGTTGCTTAACATAGCCACATGGCACGATTACATGCCCCCATACCCCATACCCCCGAGCGTAAGGCGTTTACGGTACCCGGAAGGCGGCATTAGCAGCGCAGCCTGGCATCCTAGTTGGTCCAGGTTAGTCTGCTGACGTTTCAAGCCCACATGCAGCTCATAGCACGCACGCAGCCCCCTGCGCTTGCTTTTGACAAATGCTTTGCACACTCCTGCACTGCACCCTAATGTAACCACAGCCTCACGCCACTGCTACACACGCACTACTACGAAGATGTGAGATCACGTGCCGCACGTCACCGCGCACGTTATGTCAGTGAACAGTCTTTCGAGCCTTGATGAAGCTGATGCGGCACCTGCAAGTCTGTATACAATACGGCGCGGTCACTGTTGTCACTGCTGAGTCTTCAACAACCTGCACCTGCCAAAACACATGCATTGCACTTTACTTTAACCCTGAAGGAAGGGGGGCAACGAAGAGAAGGCTGGCCCCGAAGGCTCGCAGCGCGCCCCTTTGGTCCCCGAACACGTGTCATTGTGCGGGGCCGCCCTTGCGCGTCCAGTGCATGCGCATGCCTGCAAACCACGCCTACTCCCCCTGCGCCAACACCGAGTCGCCCCTGACCCCAACTTACAATGCACGACAACCGCACGCCGCACCCGTCAGTCCGCCAGCAGCTGCGACTGGTCCACGCTGCCACCACCGCCAGCAGTGCTCCCTGCCCTCCTCCCCCTCCCCCTCCCTCGCCGCACAACCCCCTGCCCGCCACCCTCCTGCTCCTGCCGCACGCCACCCGCCTCGCCATCTCGCCCGCCTTTCCCGTGTGCCTCGGCTCCCTCCCTCTCCCCTCCCCCCCCCCCTCGCCCTCGCCCTCGCCCTCCCCCTGCCCCGCCTCCTCGTGCTCCTCCTCGCTGTTCCCATCCTCACTCCCCGCGCCCCGCAGCGCCTCCGGGCGCAACAGCCCAGCTTCCGCCAGCTTCCCGGCAGCTGCCCGCAGCTGCGCGCGCGGCAGCCGCTCGCACTGGTGGCAGGCGCCCAGGTACAGCGGGACCGCGAACTTGACCACCTGCATGGAGAAGCCGAGTACGATGACAATGTAGGCGTGAGATATAATGGATATGTGAATGAGCAGGATAACGCCTTTGTCCTCAGCCTTAAAAGCAGCCCAGGCAGCTTGCTTGGGTATCAGGCCACTGGCCTTGTCGAAGGCCACTCAGGCAGAGGCACGTCCACCTTTGCGATGGTACCGCACTGGGTCCCTGCCCCCACCCCCGCGATGGCTCCACACAGGCACGGGCATGAGTGCACGGCCCGTGCCCTCTCTGGCTCCTGTCCCCAGGCTGGGGCGCTAAACCCTGGCCATCAGTGGCCCTCACCCCGTGCCCATACCTGCCACGCCAGGGCTGCCGGGAAGCTGAGGTATGTGACCACACCCACGCCCAGCGACACAGCGGTGAACAGGAACTGCAGCAGGCCTGGCGGGAGCAGGGAGAGACACGGAGGTGAAGAGGTGCGATACGCGAGCGGTGCGATGTCGCGGGAAGTTCAACGATCAAGAAAACAGGTACCCAGTGAAGCCATGAAGAGAATGTTCACATGTGCGCTTCCTTCCTACCTGCGTCTACGCAGCCCCAGCCTTTTTACCCGCAACCATAGCAGCTCACGACATCTCAAGGCACGACCCACCGAACATAAGGATCCGGCGCGCCGCCGACCCCCGCCGCACGAAGCGGTTGAGGCCGTTGCCCTGCCCGCCCTTCGCTCGCGCCGCGCGGCGCGCCAGCGCCCTGAGGACACATAAGGCAGACGAGGGACCAGTTTTTTTGTGCAATGCCTGCGCTCACCACTATCCCCCTTTCTCTTTCCACCTGAACCCTGTGCCTGTTCCAGCTGTTGGTCGACAGCTCTTTTTCTGCCGTCGGTCGATAGCCTGGATCCTACCGGTAACCGACAAAAAGCGACTGTTGATTCCCCCCTTCCCCCTCCCCTTCCCGCTCCCACCTGTAGCTGGTGTCATACCCGCCCTCCACGATTACGCGCCGGAACACCACCTGCACCAGCAGGAAGTACCCCAACTGCCACACGGCGTAGAAGCCCAGGGGGGCAGCCACCAGCCACACAACCGCAGGGGCGGGGGCTGCAGCGGGGCCCACCGGGCCCGCATAGCACCGACCGCGATGCACGGGCCCGCCGCCGCGTATGACTCCAGCCCCTGAGCCGCCGCCGGAGTACGCTGCCGTATCTCCCGGGCACGGAACGCGCCCCGTTGCCACGGCAGCCATCCCCTCTATCCATCCGGCCATGCTGAAAGCAGCTGCAGACATACTGGATACACCGCTGCTGCTGCTGTCGGCGCCGTGGGAATTATCCGCTGTTGCTGTTGCCGTCGCCCCTCCTGCCGCTGCCGCTGCCGCTGCTGCTGCCAGCATATCCCTCGCCAGCTGCAGCGGCTGGGCGGTGTGCGACAGGAAGCGGTGTGCGAACAGCGCCAGGCCGGGAAGGAGGTGCACCAGCACGCTGCGGCGCAGCAAGGCGAGGTTTGTGGGTGTGTGGGTGTGTGTATCCGCACAATCGGGCCTCACTGTGGGCCCACCCAAGCGCAGCAGTTCTACGGGTCCACAACTTCACGCGGAGCCGACCCAGATGGCCGCACCGCATGTGGTCCCTCAAACAGATGCACCATGTCGTCCCACAACCTGATGCCCATGTGCCCATCGTACTGGTACTGTTTTCCCCTACTCCCAGCCCCACCGACCCAGTTCGTCAAGCTAGTACTGTTCCCCCTTACAACGGTAGCTGTGCGCTGGTGATGCGCCTGCTCCCCTCCTGGGCCCGCACCTGACCGCGTGGTCCGGCGAGCCCAGCAGCCAGGCGCACTGCCAGGCGATGAGGGCGGCGGCCAGGGGGCCCTCGCACAGTGCGTAGGTTGCTGCCTCAGCCCGGGGGTCGGACGGTGCCAGCAGGAAGAAGGCCACGGCGGCCAGGTTGGCGGCCTGATGGGGGTTGGGGGGTGTGGGAGGGGTGGGGTAAGGGGGCCAGGGATTCCTCGGATGTGCAGGATGCCACGCGGCGTCGGCGTTGCAAGGCCTGATTACGGTGTGCTTGTTTGCAGGAAGGGCATAAGGATTGTGTGTGGTATTGCGGCCACTGTTCAGTGGGCCCTGCCCGTGTCAGGGGCTGCCGCGCGGGACACGTCCAAACGACTTTGAACAAGCGTTCCCCTTCCTGCATCACTTACGTAGCAGAAATCCACGAGGAAGAAGACCCATTTGCGTGCAACAAAGTTCATGATGCGGTAGGGCAGAACGACAGCCGCGAAGCCCAAGAAAGCAAGCGGGAGCACGGCAGGAGCTGCCGCAGTAACGAAGACGAGGCTGAGCAAAGCGGCCGTTCCGAACGCATATTGGACAGAGTCACGGTGGCACCCGGCATCGCGTATTATCCTATTAAAGCTGTCAGCAGCTGGCTGGAGCTCTCGGGATGTCGAGCCATCGGCATGAATATCGAATGCAGGTTTCCGCTGCATGCAGTGAGACTAAACAGTGTACAAAGCGTATTTTGTTGCAGAGATCACAGCATACCAAAGGCTGGCATATTGGCTGTGCGCTCTTGGGGCAGAAAGTTTTGCGCCTGCCTTGCACAATTGGTATCAAGCATTACTGGTTTTGCAGTGTCTTTAGTGATCATAAACAATGTAGGCGAGCAACTGGAGGAAGGGCCTAGGCGCATGTGCCTCATGCAGGGCACGCCTCAATTTCAAGTACAGCAGCACACCATGCCCCGTGAAACAGCGCGGCCCATGCGGTCTTAGGGCAAGTGCGCTTGCGTTATGCCCATACACCTGTACCCTCCAGCCTCCACCACTCTCAGCAGCTGGCCCTGCCCTAGAGCCGTTCCGCTGTTCCACGACCCAACCTGCCCCAAAAGTATACGCCAGGCGCCATCATCTGCTGTACACCCATCAAAGCCGCCTACAGGCAACACATAAAATACACTTGGCCTTTCCAACACCGTTCGCAGCGGATTCAACAAAAGGAACAGGGAACATGCCGGTGAGCTGGTCACCGGGTCCCATGACCTGCCGCTAGGCAGCTTCAGCCAGCTTCCGCACAGCGTCCGCCGTAGCAAAAACAACTTGAAACAAACAGCACGCCCCCACCATGCACCCTGTGCAGATGGATGCATGCCAGGAAACCCCTACATGGTCAAGGGGCAACAAGCGCGCAAAAACACAAACCTCCGCCCAGAACCCCGCAACACCACCCACAAGCCACGTCATTACACGCTGGACACATGGCGGCCCGGCAGACGTGCGGCAGCAGACCAAGTGGCTGAAAACGACACCACCAAACGCAGCACCTGAGCACCACACAGCACGGACTGCCCACACACCCTTTCTATGTCTTCTTTTGTTCAGTAGTTCTGCGCCACTGATGTTTGCTCGTGTGCCCCCCTGCCTCTCACTCCTACCTGGCTACCCGCCAGGGCAACGCAAGACCGTACATCGTGCTCCTATGATTCGAACCAGTGATTTTGCAGCTGCAGTCTATGATGCTTTCTGCAACCCACAGGCCGCACACATACGTATGCAGAACGACGAAAACGGCGGTGGCGATGCATGCAAGCATCTTCGGTGCACGTGCGCCGGCCGGCTGGGCCAGCGCACACGAGCGTCCACACCACACAGCACACAACACGCAGGGTTCATGTCAAGTTCACGTGTCGTGCAGCAAACGGGGCTCACAACCCCACGCCAAACTGCCAGCTCAGCACCCTCTCCGTCACACTCCATGCTATGTAGGGATCCAACGCCTAGCACGTCTTGCTGCCAGCAGCCATAAGCCGAACGGCACAGACCCATGGGTCCGCGTCCCCTATCCTACCACCTCACCAGTGTCCCACGCGTACCCTCACCGGCCACCGCCGAATGGACCCCACCGGCCCCACCACAGGAACCCGCCATCCGACGACTGCTCCGCAGGCCGTGCCCCACTGGCGCCACTACCACTCCTACCACCACCAGCGGCCGTCCCCCCTGCCCGCGCTGACCCTTGCCCCGCCCCCGGCCCCACCGCCCCGCGTGCAGAGGTCCCCCCCGGCGCAGCCGCAGCACCCGCCGGCGGCGGCCCCAACCGTGTCATGTACACCCGCCCGCCGGAGACGTTCGTAACGGTTCCGGTTGGGCCGTACGGGTTGTCATACAGCGGCTGCGCAACCGCCTGCAGTGTCTGCTGCACCATCTGCTGCTGTGCCTGCTGCTGCTGAGGGGTCAGCGGGACCAAGCCCCCGCTGCCGCTGCCTCCTAGGGCCCCGCCGCCGCCGCCGCCGCCGCCGCCGCCACCACCGTTGCCGTTTTGCTGTTGCTGCTGCTGTTGCTGCTGCTGCTGTGGCGGCGGTGCGGTGAGCACCTGCACCCTGTGCGCGCGGTTCTTGGACACCAGCCCCTTGTACTGCGCACTCTGGCTCCACCTAAAGTGTACGAC
The DNA here is from genome assembly GCA_036984285.1 of Chlamydomonas sp. KOR1. Lineage (NCBI taxonomy): Eukaryota > Viridiplantae > Chlorophyta > Chlorophyceae > Chlamydomonadales > Chlamydomonadaceae > Chlamydomonas > Chlamydomonas sp. KOR1. The sequence goes on from BQMZ01000366.1 coordinate 52,137, forward strand.
ATCAACGGGATTTGTCAGTTGAAGGCACGGAAACGGCTACTGGACCCCTGAAGAGCAACGTACCCCAAAACTACTGGCTGAGGAGCACCCAGAACACAGGCAAAGGCCCGACTCCCTTCCGCTGTGCCCCTCCCCAAAGGCCCACTCCAATCACCGCCACTCTCACCTGTCGATCTCCCGCGCCCGCATCACAGGCAGGGGGTGCGACAGCGCCGCCGTCTGTGCGTTGCGCAGGTACCACCCCAGCAGGCTGCTGGTGGCCTCCTCGTAGGAGCGGCTCTGCTCCAGAAACCTGTATTAGCAGGCGTGTGTGTTAGCAGGGTTGTGAGTTAAGGTAGTTGCGTTGCGCACATGCCAGCCCAGCAGGCTGCTGGTGGTCTCCTCGTAGGAGCGGGTCTGCTCCAGGAAGCTGTGAATTACAAGGGGTGCGTATTAGCAAGGGTGCCTCGCGTGACTGCCGGTAGTACATCGTGAAAACCCCCTTCGCCCCCACGTGAGATCACCCCTCTCGTCCTAGCACCCCGTTGATCCGCGCTCCAAGCCTGGACTCGCCTCTTTGCCTGCTCTTAGTAACCCCTCCCTGTCCCCTACAGGAACTCACGCGTCCACGTTGAGCTCCGCCGCAAAGGAGGGCGAACCCCCCGCCAGCTTCATCAGAGCAGAGATGACCACCTTGGGATCCTGGTGTAGAGTGTGGGCGTGAGGCGGGGTGGCATGGGTGCTGGGTGAGCCGAGCTGGTGCCGCCGAAGGCCTACTAGCCCCCGGAGGATGCGTTGAGCTCGGTCTCCGTTGGCCGACACAGCTACGCAACGCCCCATGGTCGGTTACTCGCCCGAACGCCCAGATGCCCCGGCGCTCCACCCCTCCTTTTGCGTCCGCCACCTGGGCCACCTGCAGCGCCGTCCTGTCGCAGGTGAGCTCCGCCGCCCGCAGCCACCTCAGCAGCCCACGCCCGTCACCCCCCTGCTGGCTAACCCACGTGCGCCCCACCCCCGTGCTAACCCACCTGCGCTACCAGCAGCGCCGCGCGGTCGCACGTGAGCTCCGCCGCCCGCAGCCACCTCAGCAGCGCCTCCTGCACCATGCCCGTCACCACGGGGAGCACCGACACGGTGCCGCTGGCCAGCACATTGGCCACCGTCAGCCACAGACCGTGGTCGCACTTGAGGTGCCCCAGCTCGTGCGCCAGCACAGCCTGTGGATGAATGGGTCAGCGGCGGGCGTGGGAGGGGGAAGGGGATCAAGTGCCCGTTGCACCAAACATTCAAGTGCCCGTGGTTGCACTTGAGGTGCCCCAGCTAACGCGCCAGGACAGCCTGTGGGTGGGTGGGTCACGGTAGGGAGCAGGAGTGGAGTAATCAGTTAACGGATACTGAAGCGCTGTATGTATTGCAATGAAGTAAATTCGGCCCTCTGCATTGTCGCTGGCGGTGTCGTGCCCCTTCCGCTTCCCCCCGGGGGCGGAAGTGAATACGTACCCGTTGCCAGCACGCCGGCTCAAGACACAGGACCCGTCCTACCCGCTCAATCGCACGCGGAGCTCGAGCGGTGTGAGCAGCTGCACGGGCGTTGTTCGCAGCACCAGGACCGTAACGCTATGCTTATACGCAGGTCCCAGGACCCCCAATACACGTGCCCCCGGCCAACCCACCTGCAGCTCGTATGGCGTGAGCAGCTCCAGCAGCGCCGTGTGCAGCACGATGAAGGGCTTGTGGCCCGCGATGGCTAGAGTGTAGGCGTTGGGCACGGGGTGCTGCGGGAGGGAGGGATAAAGAAGGAGTGAACGCACGTGCTAAAACCACGTGAGCCACAAACAGGGAGAGCGGTGCGCTGCCTGGTTGGCGCTGGCGCTGGCCCCTTGCGGCCCGCTGGTGGGCGGCCGCGCCGGCCAGGAACCTAAGACACCGCGCTTGCTACTCTTGCATACGTGCCAGCCTGACACCAAAGGCGGCGACAGGAGAACAATGCTCGTAAATGCATTGCGGCCTGGCCATAAGCCTGGCCACCTCCCACCCGCTTGCGCCTGCGCCTGTCGGAGACCCACCAGTCCATGACTGCTGACCAACACACCTCATCTGCCAGTGTTGCTAACCCACACCTAACCCAAACGCACCTGCCGCACGTACAGCTCCGGAGGTTCCATCTGCAGGATGCGGGCCTGACAGGGGGAGCCGGGGAGGGAGGGGAAAGGCGGGCTAGGGTCACTAGGGCTGCATGAGCGACAGGAAGCGAAGCGGCGGGCCGGGGATGTAAGGAGCAAAGCGTGGATTGTGAGGAGGAATGGGATCGCCACTGCGACGAAAGCTTGCCGCAGCAGCGGCTGTTGCACGAAGCGGGGCATCACGCAGCATACCGTGAGGCAGGATGCAACTGTGTCGGCCTCTTGCGTTGGCCCAGCCATGCACCACGCCTCGCCGTCCACCTACCTTACCCTCCTGCTCCCTGTACCCCACACTCCGCTACCAGCGCCCTCGCCCCCGTGTACCACTCACACCATTGCCAATAGGTCGTCACTTCCCCACCCCATCACGCAACACCCACCGCCTCGACCAGCAGCTTGTGTACAGACGGCAGCTGCTGTGGGCCGATCTTTATAGAGGTGGAGATGTTCTCCAACAGCAGCACCTGCTCCGCCACGGGACCTGCGGAAGGGACGGACGAACGGGAAGGGGCAAGGGGGATAGGTGCACTGCGTACAAGCCTGTACAAAGAGGAAAAGCCTCGCAAGTGAGCATCGGGGTAGGGAGCGGGCCTTGTGGGGGTGGGGGGACGTGTCGGTTGGAGCGGGGCAACGGCCGATACGATAGTTGATGCAGCGGTGCATGGCAGGTGGCCGGGTGCCTGCCCCTCCACCTCCACGGCACTGCTGCTTGACCCCGCACGTTACGGCCCGTCTGCGGTCTGCCCGCCTCTACACAACATGCACGACAGCACGACTGCTTGGAGACACACGCCCTCCGCCAATCCCAGCCAAGGGAATAATTTGCATGCACGACGGGGCAACGGCAGCCCTGCGGTGCATCCTATGTCAACCGCGCAGCCGCAAATGCACAACCCCCGCACGGAACGCCACGTGCGCCGGGCGTGCTGGTCACGGGGGCGACGTCTCCCTACCCACAATCGCCAGCCTGATCTCCATGACACGTGCCATGTGCCACATGACACGTGCAAGCCCCACCGGGCCCACACGGCATACCGCCGTTACACCCACTCCCACGAGCGCCAACCGACCAGCCTGTCCTACCTGCCACATGCCGTGCACCACGTGCTAGCCGCATCGTACAACAAAGCCCACACGGCAACATTGCCAGCACAGCCCCCAGCCCCATCTGGACGCCGCCACCCGGGCCCGACCAACGCCGTCAGCCAACACGCGTCCATCGCAGTCACTTGGGTCCTTGGTGAGGGGCACATGCCGCCTACCATCCCTGCCCTTGCCGGCCTTCCCCCTCCGCCGCCAGCTGCAATACCGGACTGCATTGCACCCACCGTGTTGCGCTTGTCATTGCCATATTGAACTCGCCCCATGCCGCCGACTATTTCCGATTCCCCTTTGCCACTTTGCGCGGTGACACACTGCCGATAGTGCCTCAGCCCTGTACCCCATTCCCGAGCATCATGAAGTGGTTCTGTACGGAGCAGACCACGGAGTGAAATCCTGCTGCTGCTGCTACTGCTGCTACTGCGCCCCGCGGCATTCGCGTCGGCGGCTATTGCACCTGCTGTCCTTGTCCCACTTGCGGTCGGCCACCGAACCAAAGCCCTATTAACCCCGCGCTGCCACCCAACTCTCACTTTCCCACACCCTGCACTCACCCCCACGTGTTAGGCTCTCCAGTCCCAGTCCCCATCGCCCCCGCCAGCCCCAACCCCGAGCCCCACCCCACCAGGCATCCAAGCTAAAGTTGTGTGCCACCTCCTAGAACCAACCCGCTGGTCCCGCCCAAGCATGGAGCATCGACGCACGCCTCCCCGCACCACCCATGAAGCTCTTTGCCACCCAATAGCCCGACCGATATGGCCCGCCAGGTACCATATGTCCCCCATTGCTAAGCACTACCGGTACCGAAGGTAACCCACCCATGAAGTTCTTTGCCACCACCTCCAGTCCGGGCACGGACCGCAGCATGCTGGTGTTCTGCTGGTCCAGGGGGTGCCTAGGGGAGGAGGGGAATGGAAGGGCGAGGGGGCTTAAGGGAGTGGGCGAGGAGTGGGCGAGGGTGGGGAAGCGTGGGGAGGCAGGGCGTCAAGGCGTGGCAGGGGAGTACGCGTGCAAGGGGAGAGAGGGGTTATTGGAATGTAGTGGTGGGGTTCATGGCACAGCGGGGAATGAATGTGTGCTGTCGAGTGCTTGTTTGGGGGTCAGAGGTGCCGGTGCACCTTTGTCGCCTGGTTGGGGGTGCGGACATGGATCCATGGCTTTACGGAGGCGAGGTGTGCATACCTGCAACGTGGTGCGTTTTTGGGTGGGTGCGTGCCTGAGTGCTCAGTGCAGGGGCCACGTGAGGTTTTCATCTGCATATACGCGTGCGCGTACGAGTAGTGTGCAAGTAGTAAGCAGAGAACGTCGTGTCACCTCCAGGCACCAGGCGAGCGGCACGCTAGGAGCCAGAAAGGGTGAAATGACCCACCTGAAGTCGTCGCCTTCTAGCCCCTCAAACATTGATATCTTCTCCTTCATCACAGGCGTTATGTTCGGCCATGCAGACACCGGCTGCTTCTCCTGGCCTTGTCTCGGCGAGGCCTGCCGGTGTAGCCCGTGGTGCCGACGTGTTACGCTGCTTCCAGTGCCCGTAATGCCCCGATGTCGAAGTTGTGATAGGGGCAGCAAAATATCGATTATGTTGTGTGCCCACCTGACCAGAGACCGCGCGAACCGGCCTTCCCCGCTGGACTCGCATCCGTCTATGCGCCAGTGTCGCTGCACAGTCGAGGGCATTCTGCCTCTTGCTCCAAAGCTGTCGGCCTAATCGCATTTGCAACAGAGCTGTGGTAGCAGGACTTGGAGCTGCACAAGGGCTTGGTTAGGTCGCTCGACTTCACAGACTAAGACAACAGCCGAGGAAGAGCCAGACCGTTTTGATATGGTACAACTATGCGCACTGGGATAATACAATATGGGTTGGAAGGATGTGACCTATCGAACCCAATGCCGCATGTGCTATCAGCATGAGGGAGGCCGCATTGTGTTTTGTATCTCCAGCTGACCCAGTTGCCCCAGTTCGTCAGCAGGAGTAGAATTCCGCACAGGTATTTTCACGCTGATAGCTCGGCACGAGCGACCCAGTTCTCTTGAGGCAATTGCAAGCGACAATGCGCTCGGTGTGCGCCCACACGAGGGCGCCTGCTTCAGCCCCTGGTGCGGTGGTAGTAAACGTAGTGAAGTAATGAAATCCACCTAAGGATCTAGCCCCAGGCGTCGATGCAGCTGATCCTTGTGTCTTGTTGCACATCTCCAGCAGGGCTACGCAACCCCCGGGTAGCCATCGCTCGGCCAGCTCCTTGCAGTCGACGAGTAATTGCAGCTGCAGCTAAGGGGCCGGTGGTCGTGGTGGACAACTACGACTCGTTCACGTACAACCTGTGTCAGGTGCGCAGAGGGCGCTAATCGCCGCCGGCTCGCGTGCGCGCGACTGAACCATAGCTTCGAACACCAGTATAATTCTGAACTCGCTGCAGTACCTTGGTGACCTGGGAGTCGACTACGTCGTTTTCAAGAACGACGAGAAGACGGTGGAGGAGGTCAAGGCCATGAACCCACGTGGTATCCTGGTCTCCCCAGGACCAGGTGCGTCCCCTACAAGGCAGATGCCAACTGGTGCTCTTCGGCCCTCCTCTCTTCGCGCTTAAGCATATTCTGCAAACGGTTGGCCGTCTGCAGGGCGGCCCGTGGACTCGGGTATCTCTCTACAAGCCGTCAAGGAGCTGGGCCCCCTGTTCCCGCTCTTCGGCGTGTGCATGGGCCACCAATGCATCGGGGAAGCGTTCGGAGGTGAGTACTTTACAAGCGAACTGTTACCGAGACTGTCTGGGATTGCTTACGAGAGCCTGGTCCGTGCAAACTGGGCATTGCAAGACCACCGCCAGCTCAGGACCAGCGCGCAATCCGTAGCCACCACGGTGGACCGTTCTAGCACCTTCCTTGCAAACTGCCTCTGCCAGCAGTGGCCTAAACCAGACCAATGCACGCACACCCACGGTGCTTGCCTTGAGCAGTGCATTTCATACACCGTTGATCGCTGGACAAGTGGAGCCGAACTATGGGCTCAAATACCCATGGGCGACCGCATTTGTCGATTGTGCAGCAGCCTGCATCGCCTTGGCATGCTGTGTTGCAGTCCAGGTGGTATGGCACACGACAGCTTGCTCCCTCCCGCTGGTGCAGGTGACGTGGTCCGCGCCCCCTGCGGCGTGATGCACGGGAAGACGTCCCCCGTGTTCCACACAAATGTCGGCCTTTTGGAGGGCCTGCCAAAGTGAGGCGTGGGGCTTTCGGGGATGGCGACAGCAGAAGGACACAGCTGCGCTCAATTACCTGACGAACGGAGAACTGGGGGAAATGGCAGTGGAGGTGTGGAACAGCAATGCCCGTTCCAGGCTGGCCGGTGCGATAGCTGGTATTTGAATGACGTTCATGCTGTTGCAGGCCCAGTACGGCGCGCCCGGGCGTCGGGAGCGCCCATGGGGCCATGCGGACGAAACACGATTGCCACTGCGTCGCCCTGCGACCCAACCACCGTTGATCACCCACCCCTAGGCTTGCCGATACCACGCTTCGGTCTCCAGAGCTACTCTGCCGCGCATGCTCTTAACAAACCCCGACGGCCCCCCTCCCTCTCTCCCCTTGCAGCCCCTTTCAGGCGTGCCGCTACCACTCGCTGGTCATCAAGCGGGACACCATCCCGGAGGACCTGGAGATCACCGCCTGGACGGAGGACGGCACTATCATGGGCGTGCGGCACAAGAAGTACCCGCACATCCAGGTGCGCGGTGCTAGGGGCGGGGTTGGGAAACGGGGGAGGGCCTGGACGGAGGACGCCACCATCACAGGCAGGAGGGGCACAAGAAGCACCCACATATCCAGGTGCAGTGGGGTATCGCAGGTGCAGTGGGTACCGGCGGTTAGGCGGGGCTGGGGTGGCGGGCTGGGGCCGGGCTGGAGCTGGGCTGGAGTTGCAGGCCTCCGGCGTCACACCTCGCCACGGCACGCAACACGCTTTCGGGTGACCCCGAGCCTTGCCAGCGCACGGGCGCTGGAGGAGTAGGCAAGCGCCCTGCCAGCCCCCTTCCACCGCAGCACCGCTTTGCGCTCCCTCAACCCCTTCCATCCGCCTCCCCTTTGTTCTCCCCGCGCGGATGCCGACTGCGTCACATTGCCGAAATTCTGCACCGCTTACACAACTTGCTCTGCCCGGCCTTGATTCCCCGCAGGGCGTGCAGTTCCACCCCGAGTCCATCATCACCGAGGACGGCAAGCGCATCGTTGCCAACTTCGTCAAGACGCTGGACGCCTAGGCGCGCCAGGCGCACAGCAGAGCAGAGCAGTGCTTTGGCGATGCTAGGCGATGCTAAGCGACGCTGGACGCCTACGTAGCAGTGCCGGTGCAGTGCCAAAGTAGTGCCGAGAGCAGTGCCTTGGCGCGTGCTGGGCGATGCTGGGCGGCGCTGGGAACGGTGGACAGCTCGCGGGGAAGCGGCTCTGGAGGCTGGGGGCTGGCAAGGCGAAGCGGCTTGCCGGTTTGGGGCAGGCAGCAGCTGGGGGCAGCCGCTGTGCGGATGCGGCACTGGGGGCTCGAGGGCTTACGAGGGGAGGCTGCTGGCTTGCCCTGCCGGAGCAGCTGCGAGGCCCCTGGTGCTGTGTCGACTTGCAGTCAGGGGGTGGGGGGCTTGGGGCGCGTCGAGAGAGGGAGGAGGGGGAGAGACGTGGGCTGGCGGCCATGGAGCAGGGGAGCGGGCGAGCAGGCAGCAGCAGCAGCAGCGGTGGCGGCGGCAGCGGCGTAAGGGATGGTGGCGGCGGCAATGGGGCGCTTAACGATGCAGCAGCTGAGCAGGTTTGCGCCGCCGTGTGCAGGAGGAGTGATCCAAAACTGGGCAGGAGGGCAGGACGATGGAGAAGCGTCTGGGGGGTGCGGCTTTGCAGGGCGTTGAGCGCTGAAGCCATGTCGCGGTGCTAAGCCAACATGAGGGCACCGGGGAGGGGCAGCGACTGCCGCACCTCAGCAGCACCAGGACATGCGGACTGTGCGGGAGGCTGGAGGACTGGGCAGGCACTGAGCAGCAGCGATGAGGGGCCCGAGTGAGCTTGCACTGGTCTGCATCAAGCTACCATGTGTGGAGAGGGTCGTAGGGGAGCCGGGTTTTTGCGGCCGCGGGTGCTGAAGTGGGCTGTAGCCCCTGCTGGATGTGGGCTGACCGAGGGAGACACTGGCTGGGGCCGACCCGTGGGCTCCTTGCGAAACTGGGCAGTGTGCATTTTGATCCATGCTTGACTCGAATGCATGTTACTGGAAGGGGAGGTTGGTCTAAGGAGGCTGGCCGTACGCCACGCCTGCAGTGGCGTGGATCGCGGGGCAACGGTGTTGCGCGAGCGGCTGGGCTAACTGTGCGACCGACCGTTGCCTGTAAACTTGCCATAGCTGTACTTCGTACCTGAGATGTTGTGCCTCCTTGTGCTGGTGAGGGCATTCGGCTCTCGGAGTAGTCTCTTGTGCCGCCAGCAGCAGTTAGGGCTTTGACCGGGGGCAGCCTGTGGCCCACGCCCGCAGGCGCACTCAAACCGACGATCCGTCAAAGCCATGTCAATTACATGCCATTCCTGCAACTGTATTCCTATGCATACAATCGTGCGTTGAAACCCTACTTGCGATTACGTACTGCGCGGAAAGAGTCTGCCTCGCCATGACACTGCCCGTTAACCGCTTTACAGCCCATAGATTACCTGACCTGTGCTACCTGTTCTTATAAGAATATAATACAGCGATAACCAAACAGATTCATGCATCGTTCCTTCGTTGCTTTTACCTGGTAGTTTGGTTTGTAACCTGCAAGCCCTGCAACTTTATGCAACAGGTCCCACAGCCCCTGTTTTGAGCTACCACAGCATTATTAGATATGTTGTCTCGCACAGGACAAGCTGTGGGCAGCCTGGGCTCTAGCCGGGTTGCCTCTGGTTTATCTGCTCCCGTCCCATTTGCGTCCCTCGGACACGCGCAGCCGTCAGCTGCAAGGGCCCTGCCACCAGCACCTAACTCCAGCACAATGTCCTATGCACAACAGCCCATTTGCCGGGTACAGGCTCCACGCCGCCGCGTGGTGCTCGCGCGTGGACAGGCAAACAGCTCTCTGAGCCTGCCAATTGACCTCGACTTGGAGCAGCCACTTCCTGGGTTCGACTCAATTGAGTCGGCCCTTGCGGACCTCGCCGACGGCAAGTTGGTGGTGGTGTTGGACGATGAGGACCGCGAGAACGAGGGCGACCTCATCATGAATGCCGATAAAGTAACAACAGAGACAATGGCATTCCTGGTTGAGTACACCAGCGGAGTCGTGTGCATATCTATGGAGGGCCAGGACCTGGACCGCCTGCGCCTTCCGCTGATGGTCTCCAGCGCTGAGAACGAGGAGTCCATGTACACAGCCTTCGCCATCACTGTCGACTTGCGGGAAGACATCACGACGGGCATCTCCGCCTCGGACCGCGCAAAGACGATTCGGCACCTGGCCAACCCTGCCGCCGTGGCCGGGGATTTCCGTCGGCCGGGGCACATCTTCCCGCTACGCTACCGCCAGGGCGGAGTCCTGGTGCGCCCCGGCCACACCGAGGCTGCCCTGGACCTGGCCCGCCTGTCGGGCTCGTTCCCGGCCGGCGTGCTCTGCGAGGTGGTGAACAAGGAGGACGGCAGCATGGCGCGCACGCCCGAGCTGCTTGCGTTCGCCAAGCAGCACAACCTCAAGTGCATCACCATCGCGGACCTCATCCGATACCGCCTGCGCCACGACCAGCTGGTGCAGGAGACCGGTCAGCCCACTCAGCTGTGAGTTGCGGTTTGGGGCTGTTGGGGCGGGGGGTGGGGATGATGCGGTCCACTATGGGGTCATGGGGGTGCTGCCTGCATCTGCCTTTGGCCGGGGCGGAGTACCGTGCGGAAGACAACAGGCGGTGGTGGGAGTTTTCCCCTCGGCGCAACATACGAAGGGGGCCAGGTATTAGCTTTAACGTATCCGTTACGCATGGGCCTGCCAGGGGCGGGTGCGGCGTATCATATACAGTATTGCACGCGACACCACACCTGCCCCACACCCCCTATACCGTATTGGGTTTGGGATCTTGGTCAGGGTAAACCTTTGGTTTATTGCTGCAGCTCACCCGCGGCGTGTACCGCTGTACGGTTTGCACCCCAGCAACGCCCTGCTGGTCATGCTCCCTGACGCGGTTGCCTGCTTGCCCCCGCGTCCTGTGCCGCCACCTACCGCAACACACATCGCTCCACGGCACCATTTGTCGGAAGGCACCACACATGCCTGACCCAGATCGGCAACCCAGCACCCATGCTCGCCAACCACACCAACCTCCCTCCCCCGCCTTTCCCCCACATCGCTCCCCGCAGCACCACCGGCAGCGGCATCCCTGTGGCCGCCCACTGCTTCCGCTCCACCATCGACGGCACCGAGCACCTGGCCCTCGTGCACGGCCACGTGTCCCCAACCGCCTCAACCTCCAACGGCTCGTCGTACGACGGCCCCGAGGTGCTCGTACACGTGCACCACGAGCGCACCGTGGCAGACCTCCTGGACCTCTCCCCGCCCTCCTCCTCCTCCGCCTCCTCCCCCGCCAACGGCAACGGTAACGGCAACGGCAGCCACGCGCCGCAAGGCTCCCTTGACGCAGCGCTACGGTCCGTACAAGCCGCCGGATCCGGCGTGGTGCTGTATATCCGGGGGCAGTCGGCGCGCCATCTGGGTCTGGCGCAGGAGCTCAATGCGCTCCAGGGGCGCAGCTGCGAGCTGTACGGCATGGATCTGAAGGACGCGGCCCTGGCGGCGCAGATGCTGCGCAGCCTGGGGGTGACACGTGTCGCGCTGGCGGGCGCGGACGGGCAGATGGCCACGGCGCTGCGGAGCTGCGGGCTGGCCGTACGGCAGGTGGCGGCGGCGGGCGCGGCTAGCAGCAGCAACGGGCACGCGGTATCAAACGGGGTGCAGCGGCCTTTGACGGCGGCGCGGTAGGGAGCAGCGGGCTGGGCGCGAGGGGCGTTGGGATAGTGTTGGAGTGAGGGGTGAGGGTGACGTGGATGCTGAGTGGATTGCAGCGGGGTGCGATAGGATTCGAGTGTGAGTGCGACGAGGGGCGCAGGGTGCCGCGTGGGGCCTGGTGGGAAGTCGAGTTACGTACGTTCCGTACGTGTACTAACGGTGCCGTTGAGAGTTGCTTGCTGGTTGGTAGGACCTGATTGTTTTGCGGTTTGCTGCGCCGCTCAACTCCGCGCCTGCCAGATTCAGCACAGGGTAGATCATATGACAACAAGTGCGGGGAGCATTCCGTTCTACAAGAGGCTGAAGGCGAGAGACCGGGAACCCTCGGGATGCATTGCGGGCCGGATGCAGAGCGGCGTGTTTCGGTAAGGGGGCATGGGTAGCGCTCACCTGCTGTTTCGCTGTCTTTCAATTACTGGACTGGACCGGTTGTCTGCAGTACAATATGGCTTGACCCCCTGACCCTGCCGCTTTCGTGGCAATTATTGTTCTGATGTTTGTTTGTCCTGCAGCGTTTCAGGAAAAGCATGGTGACGACGCACGGTTGACAGCACTGCATTGACGCAGATTGATGTGAGCCACAAATCCTCACAAGCCGCGTGCTTTCGTTGTGACCTGTGCTTGGGCTCATTTGGGATGCATTGGCGCCGTCCACGCTCCACCGTTGTTGGCTTGCGGGCGGTGTGCATACGGAAGTGCAGCGAGACGTCATGTTGAGTGTTTGAGCCTGGCGATTGGCAGGACCTGGCTGAATCCCGCAACACGATAGCTTCATTGTGCGTGAGTGATCTGGCATTCTCAACGAGCGGCGCAGGCGCAGGGAATGGAGCGTGCACCTTCGCATACGGGCTGTTCATACGCGTGGTTTGAGCTGGTGATGGATCAGAGAGTCAACACAGAGGGACATAGAGGAGCCGTGCGAAGCATTGTTGCTGTTACACGTCCGATTGCAAGACAACTCCTGGAAGCATTGCCGAGTCACGGTAGCCGCAGCCTGTGCTCCCTTGGCAGCAGGGGAGAACCCGCTGGTGGGCAAAAGCCGCTTCCCCACAGAGCCCACGGCCGGCTGCAGAGCCTGGCCATCGGCGGTGCGTCCACGCCCCCATTGTCCTCAGTAGGTATACTGCCCGGCTGTAGGAATTGTACACGGCACGTGTAGTAGCCGCAGCATTTGTTCCCATGGGCACAGCACCCTTGCACCGTGTCCTCAGCGGTGTCCTCAGTGGGTGTACTGGCCTGCAGTGGAGGGCACAGGGCAAAGATTGGGTGTCAGCGTGCCGGGCAGCCAGGGGCACAAAACGGAGGATGGTGCTGAGCCCAGTACGTGACAAACCAGGTGTTTAATGCGCCAAGGCCTTACATAGGCAAGGGCTATGCATCCGCCTGGCTGCCAAATGTGCAACACCCAGTGCTCCCAGCGACCCTTATCAGGCCAGCTGCGGAGGGCGGGGGCAAAGCTGGGGGGTCCGCGTGCCAGGGACACGTGCCATGCAGCACGATCAGGCGCAAAGGGCGCAAGGCAGCGGTACCGCATGTACTAGCCCTGCCGAGCAATGCAATCCGTCGGCCGGAAAGGCCATGGCAACGTAAAGGTCAGTCCCACAGCCTGGCAAGGGTCGCATGCCCATCGTCCAGAACACCACGAAAGTGGCCGGAGCACACCCAGAGGCCCCTGCCCAAGACGCAGCGGGACTGCGCTGATTGCGGCCCCAGCCCAGCACACGCCACCGTTGCCCCATGCTCACTTGGCAAGCGGCCCGCTGGTGTGGACCACCGGCCGGTGTACATGTAGCCTGTGGGGGAGAGGAGAAACAACGCAGTAGGTGTAAGAGGTAGTGACTTGGCAGGCCCTTGACGAAGATAACAGCCAGGTGGGGGAGGGTGTGTACGCGTACAAGGGCGTACGATATCTGTGAGGCGCAGGCCGGCAAGGAACACGGGTGGTGACGAGGCGTAAGGCAGTGGTGGGCCCGAAGGGTGAAGGGCAAAGCGCGGCGGCAGGCAGCAGACGACGACGGCCTCAGGGTGGAGGGCACATGATGGTGGCACGTGGACGTTGGAGCGGCAGGAGGGGAACAGCAGGTCCAGCGAGTGCCCAGCACGGGTCCAGACGTGATGCAGGTGAACGTGCTTAGGGCTCACCTGCGCCCCCTGTCCTACGTCCCATTGGAGCCCATGCAGCTCAGGCGGTGCACCCCGCCCACTCGCACCTAGCCCAACAGCCAGCGCGCTCGGCCATAAGCACTGCGCCATGACTCTAGGCAGCCTCCCCTGCCGCCACCCACCCACTCGCAGCCCATCGCCACACCACTTTGATGCCCGCCCTCCGCCCCATGCCTCCACCCGCCCCCTGCCCCCACTCACCCACACGGGCCACGGCGCACCACACCCGCTTGAGGTTGAGCTCGCGGCCGCTTACCCCACCACTCCGATGCCCAACCCCTACCCCTGCCCCGCCCGCCCGATGCGCTCCCCATCGCTTGCACTCACCCACTCGCGGCATGACGCACCACACCAGCGTGAGGTTGAGCTCGCGGCCGCGCAGGTGGCGGCCCGGCTCGATGAAGCTGTACTTGGTCTTGTGGCCCTTGAGCCGATACACCGCCTTGTCCTGGGTAGGTCGAAAGCAGGGGTGAGGTGAATCTACAGTCCGACAGTTAGCTTTAAGTCGTAGCGCAGGAGGAAAAACAGCTGTGGGCCTTGAGCCGGTACACCGCCTTGTCCTGGGTGGGACCTGAAAGCACGAAGAGAATGTATGGTTCAATAGTTGGCATTAGAACGTAGCGCAGGATGAAACAGTTGTGGGCCTCGAGTCGATAAACCGCCCTGTTGTCAAGAGCGTCAGGAGTGAGGAAGCCCCTGTCCGCAGGGCGCACCACGGTCATTGCCGTCCCCACAGCACGCACAGGCTCAACTCAGGCTCAACTCAGGCCCTCAATCTGTTATCGCACAAAAGGCCTACAGTTCCGAATTGCACAGAGTGACGAGCCTCTGAGGGCCCCAATCCCAGTCCTCTCCATTCGCCCTGCACCCGGGAGTCACAGGACCCAGGACCCAGCCCCACGCCCATCCCCACCCCCACTCCCGCCCGCGTCCAACCCCTGCCGGCGCACCTTCTTCTCCACAATGTTGTCCCACAGCACGATCTGGTTGACGCCGTTCTCCTCCGTCTCATACTCCGCTTGGAGAAAGACAAACAGCTGCTTGGTGTTCCAGCTGAACACGCTGCGGAGGTCTGCTTCCAGGTCGAAAGTCACCACCGCCTGCCAATGTCATACGATAAGTTCGAGTTGTAGCAGATCTGTTCATAGATGTGCGGCCTGAGTGTTTCACGGCGGAAGCCCTGCACCAGCCCCGACGCACATGCTCTTTACTGCCTTTGTGTGGCACTAGGCGGGAGACCTCTCGTAGGCCAAGCTGGATCTTGGGGTTCGGCTTATGAAGTAGATCTGCGATACCAGTATAGTCCCGAGTCAGCTTTGGCTTGCTCTAGTCGCTCCGCCAGCTGCGATCACTCGACGTCTTGCCTGTTGAGGTTGTAAGAATACATAGTACGGCTGCGACCGTTCCGAAGAATGTCAAGGAAGTATTCACGCGGTGCCAGAACGAATGCATATTGGCACGAGCGACGAGGAAAAGGTCGATTCTGGCTCCGTGTGACAACGACTGCTAGCACCGAATAAGCAATTGAGCTGTTGCACGCACGTCTTGTGTGCACCAGGTGAGAGAGACGGCTTGAACGCGGAGCCGGACACGTTGCAACTGCCAACAGTCACACGCCCTGGCAGGGGAGCCCTCTTGCTGTCTCAGCAAGGCCTGTCCTAGCGGTTGCCCAACGCCCTCTACAAACGCGACCGCAGCGGGAAGCCGTGGACGCGATGAAAGCCTTATGCGTGATAGAAGCCAAGCTCCCCCAATGGGCAGCTGAGACACATCAACAAACCCTTCAATCGGGGCTGTCGCCTAAACGACGAAAGCGCCTTCAGCAGACGGCCGACTGCTGCCCTGGTAGGCACGCTGAAAGCCTGCAGCGTGCCTACCAGCGCAGCAGTCACGCCTCACGCGTGTAATCTGGTGTGAGTTGCAACTGTGTAAGGCGCCCCGGTGGCGCCGTACGCGGACTGCCAACAGGCAGGTACGGCGGCGAGGCCCCCACGACAAGAAGAGGTCCCGGAACCAAACACCACAAGACAAGACCAAGGAAACGTTGAGCGCTGTACCGCTGGTAAAGCCTGCTGCGTGCATCCAGTCCTGTTCCTCATCTACATCCATTGGGAGACCCCAGGAGTTCCCCTTCGTTTGCAACAAGCAGCCGTGATTAGGCCAGGCAGGGTTAGGCACTCCAAGGTGGTCTCCGTCCGATTACAGAGTTTGGGGTTGCGCCTGGGGAAGGGATTCCCCTATCATTTACCTCTTTTTTGCGCGTGAGGACGGACCTGGACGAACGGACATGAAGCAACACCAAAGCTCTCGGCACATGAGGGCCGCCACAGTGCACGCACAGCGCCGCACTGTATGATCGGGCCCTGCCCATAGTCTCGGGACCATGCATCAACCAGCCCCCAGCAGTGACCGGCGCACACACCCTATACTGGGTAATACAACAGACGAAGCAGGGGAGACGAACGAACGGTTTATAGCATAAAACCGCATGCATACTTTGCCAATAATCTTGCTCAAGTACAGGCTGCGTAACAGAAATAACGCCACAGACCAGGGCACGCAAAGCGCTTCGTTCTCAAAGGAGTACGCAGCGGAATCGCTGCCTTTAAGACAACTAGGCCCACGAGCCACGACCATAAGCAGAAACATCTCCTGCACGAACCCGGCTGCTGGATTCGAACACGAACGGGGCCTTGCCCAACGCAGTGTGGTCGGTAAGAAACTACACGTGTACGGCACGCATGGCCGCATGCACACATACCGTGCCAGGGATCTGCCTCCCTCCCAGGGCTAGTCAAGGCACGTATCACCATACAGGCATGCGTTGCCATCGTAATCCAAGTGGTGCCCACAAAGCTGGACTAGAATCGTGTAAGTGCTGACGCCCTAGGTCGCTAGGTGTCATGACAGCAAGTCGCACAGTGCCAGCACAGTCAAACCCGACCTGGGCCCCTTTCGTCATTGCTTCCCACAACGCCTCGCCTCTGCACGCGCACCAACGATCAACCAACTACTCCTTCGCCAAAGCCATACGCTCTCCTGTTGGTGGACGCGCAGCAACCTGGCCCAGGTGCCCTTAATTGTCGCTGCTCCCCACAAAATCACGGGAGGTCCTTCCACAGTGCTCTGAGCTGCCCACAGATTGGCACCACAGCGTTCGAGCCAAGTAGTAAGGAAGCCAGCGCGCGAAAATCTGCCCCGCGCACAGACATTATAACGTCGCTTCAGCATATCGCTGTGGCACTATGCGTGCAGGATACGTAGCTCATTACACGCGCACACATGTCCCTGTTGGCAAAACGCATCCATGCCCCCTGCACGGCATTCGCAGGGCTGTCATGCATACATGGAAAAGCCCTCAGCTTTTTACCATTGGGACATGCAAGGTGAGTACTACTCAGGTGAGCGGGTGGGCGTACTCACACGAGCGGTGTTTGCTGCTGCTGGAGTCGCCGACGGCCGCGTCCCTCTCCCAAGACCAAGTTCCGCCCAAGTTCTGTCCAAGCACCATTCGGCTGTGGTCATTAGTTTGGCTACATACATATATCAGTTACGCACTCTCCCCGGGGTCCCGACGCCACTTAAGCCGCAAAGTGGATCGGGACTAGACCTCGCAAGAGGGAAACCGGGAGTTAAGTCCTCGCAACTCGGGTCTCACCCCCCGTTTGCTAAGGCAGGTGCGGCTCTACCATTCCCTAGTACCCGTTCGTGGTGACCCCATGGACGGCGAACAGGTTTGGGACACACTGATATGCCCAGGCCCTAAACCAGCCGGAGGGGCGCGTGCATGGTACTATGTACCGGTTTCGAGTTCAAGACCATGCCCAAGACCAAGATCGCCCACAAGCTCGCTGGTCAACAACGTCTGCATCCCGCACGTTGCACGCACGCCTGCTTTCCCGCACGTTGCACGTATTCCCCTTTTGCTGCGTCACAGGGTCGAGAACGTTGGATGGCACCGCTGCCCCTCGGTCTCGCCCTTGCTGCTGTGCCTTCTCCTGTGTGCAGGCCGCCTTCTTTCGCCGCCCCGCCCGCGGAGTACCGGCCGCCACCTACATCCTCCCCTCCATCCGTTGCTGCGCCCTCACTATTGTCTTCCTCGTGCAGGCCCAGCCATCACGGGGTGCCATGACACCGGGGAGCCTTTCAGGCCAGGCTGTCATGGCCCCACCCACCCCCACCCACCCCACCCCCCACCTACACTCAATGGTTACCGTACGGCGCGCCCCGCGCCCCTTCATCCTTCCCAGCCCGTCGCCAGCGTTTCCTATCCCGCTTTACTCTTCTATACCGGGTTCTACTCTAGACAGGGTTCCGTAGGCATACTGCATTTGCCTTGCTCCTGTATCGCTTCCGTCCGCGACCTCTTCTCACCATTTCCTCTCCCCTCCTTCCTTGCATGCCACTCCTGCTCTGGCGTACCAAAGGTGAGCGGCATACTGCTTTGTGTTCGCTTTTTGCGGGTTCTGCTCGGCACACCTTAGGCGCATTTCGAGCCGCCGACCTGGCCGGGCTGGTCAGCCCTCAGCTTTTTACCATTGGGACATGCAAGGTGAGTACTACTCAGGTGAGCGGGTGGGCGTACTCACACGAGCGGTGTTTGCTGCTGCTGGAGTCGCCGACGGCCGCGTCCCTCTCCCAAGACCAAGTTCCGCCCAAGTTCTGTCCAAGCACCATTCGGCTGTGGTCATTAGTTTGGCTACATACATGGAAAAGAGCCCACCCCTTGACGCTGGGCTTGCACGCGCGCTAGGGGACAACAGGAACTGCACAACGCGCATTGTTTTGGCTCAAGACAACCTATACGATTTACCCATAGCATAGAAGGAGCACCGGTACACTAGGCTACGGGCCTGGCTGTGCCGCTTGGTCTACCGTACCGTTAACACGCCGTGCTGTCCGTGAGGCCCACATTACACCAAGAACCCAACACCCACTCGACTTTGGCCTGGGCATCTTGGGTGGCGGACCCAGCAGCTGCGTCCAGCACACCCTGTTTGGGCTTAGGTAGGTGGATGCAGCTGGAGAACTGGCCAAGGTAACCATCCTGGAGCCGCTCGCATGCCGCCTGTAGCCCTGCCAGGTTGCTGTGACGCGCTGCCGCCTGAAGCACATCGCCGGGGTGCAGCAGCCCCGGGCAGTGGCGCAGCAGCCAGTACAGCAGCTCTGGGTGGCCGGCCTCAATAGCTGTAACCCCAGGGTCATAGAATATGCGCAGCTCTTCCCACGCCTTAGCTCCATGATGCAGCACGTCCGGGAAGATGCTGGGCCGCAGGAGCGCCAGCGCCACCTCCAGGTTCACCTCGCTCCCGCTGGTGGCTGCCACGCACATCAGCTGCAGCTTGTGCCGGAAGGGCAGCTGCCGCACGTGTTGCTGCCCTGCCTCCAGAGCCCATAGCACGGCGTGGGGCGGCAGCGGCTGGTACAAGGCGGCGGTGCAGCGTGCCGGTCCGCTGAGGCTGTCGCGTGCCTCTGGGGACACCAGGCGGCCGCTGAGGGCGCGGTCGTCGGGGGACAGGAAGGACAGGATGTGCAGCTGGAGGGCGATGGGCTGCTGCTGCGGAGTCCCGGGGTTGCAATCATTCTCCCCGTCCATGCTTGCCGCACTGGGTTACTCGGGTAGAGCTTGCGTGTTGCCCCTGAGGATAAGGGGGCACATGGCCAACGGTCGGTTGCATTACCACGATTGTATTGTTCTGCATAAGTAGTGTCAGCAGCGTTACGGAATTCACAAACAGCTGTCGTCCCCGCACTATTGCAAAGGGCCTCACAGCAGCTTGCTCCACCGCCTTTACATCGTTCATCGACCGCTGGATTGAATACATTGCATTTACATAACACAGTTCCCCACCTCGCGCTGTCGCTATGGAGGCCAGGATGGCAAGGACGCAGTGTGAGGAGCGCGACCACAAGCAGGAGAAAATAAGGATTCAAAATTTCTAGAGTTCGTCTGCCTTTGTTGCTTCCTGTGAACCAGGTTGCAGGTTTCGGCATGGGGGTTTCGGGGCATGTTCGTCGTATGGCCCCCCTGCAACCCCCTGCGCCCTGGCTCTCCCGACGTGAACCTCTGGGTCGGTGACGTGGATGTCAACTAACGTCACATGCCGAAAAGCACACCTCTGCTCCAACCTGCCTCCAGCTGCCTCAGGCCATCAGCCCTCAACCGAAGGCACACCGCTCCAATGGGCCATACAAGCATACAGCTGACTAAAGCCACTCACCGCGATGGCTACCAGTATGCTTGCCTCCAGGTTGGCTTCACCATAAGCAAGCGCCGCGGCCAGCGGTCGCGGCTGCTGTGCGTGCAGTGCCAGAACGTGGGGATAGCATGCTGCAATTAGGTAGGCCCAACTTCATTCGTGTCCCCGTGTCCCTAATGGCCGGGACCAAGCCCTATGTTTCAAGCGGGGTAGGGCTGGGCAGGGCTGGGCTCTGGAAGGGGACCAAAACTGTCAATCCATATATACAATGTGGGCTTTTGTCATAAGCTTGGCTAAATACAATGTGTGTCTCACACACCACCCAGGTTGACGCCCTGCCGCGTGTGTCCAGCCACTCGGACAAATGTGCGCCTGTCTGTGTGGGCACAGACGTGCACGAACTAGCCACTCAAGCGCAGGAGGGACGGCAAGCGCGCCGATACGGTTCTGGTACTGTTCAATGGCAAGTGTCGGTGCAGGTGTGGGAACCTGTCAAATTCTCTGTGCAGCAGCACCTCCCAGCACGACAAAATGCTACCGTAGCTTCGCCAGCACCGTTCCACAAGTCCGGAACATCCCCAATGGACTGATCCATACCATGCTCATGTATGGCGCTCGAACAGCTCACCTGCTCTCAACGTCGCAAAACGTACTGCCACAACTCTGTAAATCTGTCTGCGGTTGCACAACCTACATTGGGACGCTCCCGTGCAGCATTCTTCTAGAACCCTCTACACCAATGCGGCAGCTAAGTGGACAAGCTAGCAGAATGGGTACCCCGACCAATGCTCCCGCGTGGCACCGGCAACGGTAGCTCAACCGTTGCCTACCGAGCATGTGGGTAAATGAAGGCCACACCAAGGAGCTGGCCCGGGTACGATGTCCCTGTTTCGGTTGTCTACACAAAAACAATCCGGTCCTTTGTAACGGCGTGCAAACCGAACACGCCCTGAGGACATCCCGGAATCAACTGGACCACGCACTCATGCTCATTCGAATGCTCTCAACCGCCCGGCAGCTGCAGCGGTGCAACCATGCGAAGATAGGTGGTCCCTAGGGTAAACCAGTGCTACTGCTCACGTCTGGCACCAGCTCAAATGTCACAGCCCTCGTAGCCCCCTCCAGTCTGCACTGCGTCAAACAGGGACGACTTTGGCGGCGCGGGCGGCGCTCGGCGCGGAGAACGCGCCCGCGGGGGCAGGTAACGCGGGGAGGGAGAGCGGGGCAAGCGCACGCGTGATGCAGCCGACACGCCATTGGCTGCAGGGAAGATGGACGCGGCCATGGCGGGCGCTGCCGCCGCCGCCGCCGCTGCCCCGGTCGCCGCCGCTGCTGCCTCTGCCGCCGCCGCGACTGCAGCGATGGCGGCGCTTGGAGTTACGGCCGGTGGCGCCGCTGCCTGTGCAGCCTGCTGCTGCTGCCGGGCCTGCATGTCCATAACCTGCTGTTGGAACGCCACCGTCGCCTCCACGGCCTCCACCTCTTCCCGCCGCTGCGCCTCTGTCAGGTTGGCCCGCCGCTCACGGTCGCTGCTGAACCGCTGCCGTGCTGCCGCCGCGCTGTCGCCCGCCGCCGCCGCCGTCACCCTCTCCGCTCCCGCCTCACCCTTCCGCGTTGCCGCCGCCGCTGCCGCCGCCGCCGCCACCCACGCCTCCGCCGTCTCCTGGTTCCTCCTCAACTCCAGGTCACCGCTGAACCGCCTTAGCGCCGGCGTCGCACTCCCGCCCCCCACCGCCTCTTCCACACCCCGCACCGGCACCGCCGCCTCCGCCGTCACGCCATCCATCTCCGCCTCCGCAACCCTCGCCGCCGCCCGAGACGCCGCCACGCTCCGCCGCCCCAGCCCCGCGCCCACCCGCCGCAGCGCCGCCGCCGCACTCCCGCCGCCGCCGCCCTCACTGACGGCACCCTTCCCGCCGCGCTGCTTGCCGCCGGCGGCCGCCGATGCCGTACCGCGGCGGGCGCCGGCGGTGGCGGCATCGCGCTGCTGGCGGAGCTGTTCACGCTGCGCGGCCACGGAGGCGCGCATTGGGCCGTCGGTTATTTCGTTGAGGATATAGGCCGCGAGTTGGAGACCGAACAGCGCGGGGAGATACGAAATGGTGCCTGGGGGTGATCGGGAGGTGGTGAATTGGTTTAGGTAGCGGGGGGGATAGTCCTAGCATTCAAGAACCTCATGTCGGGGGGATCCTAATGTACAGCACTGGTTGAAACTGTTCCGTGGGCAGGCCAGGTGCGAACCAGCAGCATTGGTTGCACAAAAAACGCTTGGTGGAGCAATTCCTTTGGCAGGCAAGGTTGCATATTGGCAGGTTGGGTACATAGGCTGCCGCGCCCAGCCCCTCCCTTGCCCCACCGTAGTACGACTTCTTATACCGCGCCCCAGGCGCCATGGCGAGGCTGGTTCGGCGGCAAGGCTCCGTGGAGAACACCACCGTGACGCCCTCGCGGATGCCGTACGTACGGCGGAGCCCGCGGCGCACGTGCGCGGCGAACGCGTCGCCGTACGTCTCAGAGATGTCGGCGATGCGTACGGCAGTGGCGTCCATGCGCCCGCCTGCAGTACAAGATGCAACAAGATGGTTCCATTTGCTCGGCTGCATCCGCACTGGGATTACTATGCATGCGTAGGGTCGCCATGCGAACGGGCCTTGAGCAGCCCGCACAAAATAACGGACGCTAGTCGCTGCCGGTATGCAGCACTGAGTCTGCCATGTCCTTACGGGCCTTGGGGGAGTGCAGCCTACGCAGTCGCGCATGGAGGATTGTGACCAACCAGTGCCCCTAAATCCACCTGCCATTCCGCCCTGGCCCCAGTTGTTAGAAGGAATCGCCGGACCGTCCAAAGCCCTACCCTTCAGTACTGTATCCTTCAGAACTTATAAGTGTACATTGCACACCTGGTGTAGCACCGTCGTGAGACTACGCACGTCCAAACCCACCTGCCCCCATGGACGACACCACCCGCATGCCCGCCGCGTGCGCCGCCGCCACCAGCGCCATCTTGGGCGCCACGGAGTCGATGCAGTCCACTACCCACAGCTCCCGGGGGTCTCCCTTGTCACCACCTCCTCCACCACCCTCTGGCGTCCCCGGCCCCTCAGCTGCCGCTGCCGCTGCCGCTGCCGCTGCAACCGCCTCTGGCCCAGGTCCGGGCAACCCTCGTTGCTCCGTCTGCTCCTGCTCAGGACCCGACGCGTGTTGCGTGGACAAACCCGCAGGTTGTGCTAATGACGTGACCGCCCCCTCCTTCTCGTGCCCCTGCCCCTGCTCCAGCTCCCTCCCCTGGCCCAGCTCCCTCCCCTGGCCCAGCTGCCTCCCCTGGCCCAGCTCCCTCCCCTGGCCCGGCCCCGCTCCGCCCTGCGGCTGCTTCCCTGCCCCAGGCTCCATGGGCGGCAGCGGCCGCAGCCCCAGCTGCTGCGCAACGTCGCTCAGCAGCTGGCGGCCAGCCGTGCCGGGGAGCAGGAAATCCTGTGGGTAGGGGGCAGGGGGCGTGCGCGGAGGAGGACACGAGTGGGTGCTGATGTGGGCTTTAAGGGAGCACTGGATGTGGGTGTGGTACAACAGGCTGGGGTTGAGCAGGCGCTCAGTGGCGGCAAGGGAGCTCAGGGACTCCTGTGGTTAGGGGAGGCGGCCGAAAGCAGGCAGGGCGGGTGTGGGACTGCAACATCGCATGCGCCGCAGTCTCCGTGTGGCCTTTCCCTGCTGTCGTGCAACCGAGTGCCACTGCTACCATCCATCCGCTGGTCCCACACAACGCTCCCAAAATACCCTCCTCGGCTCGCCTGCTGCCGCAGGGTCCAGACTGCTCCTTCGCAACGCTGTACGTCTACCCTGTCCACGTCTCTAGTCGTTGGGCAGCTCCCCACCCACCTGTTTGACCAGCAGGTCCAGCTGTGGGTTGATGTCCAGCAATCGCTTGGCAACCACCTGCCGGGGCGACAGCGCAAAAACAGAGATGGCCAGGTAGGGTTAGAGGGAAGCGCAAGACACGCGCTGCACCTGCTCTCCCCCGGCCTCCGCTTTCCTTGCCTCTCTGAGGTTTGCCCTCCATCCACAAACACCCCCCTGCCCCCACCTGCGCCTTGGGCAGCCCCACTGTGGAGTCCAGTGCCGGCAGCTGCCTGTTCTTGTTGGTGGCGTCCACCATGTCGCCGTCTACGATGGCCACGTGCCCCACACCTGCGCGCACCTGGGAAGGAAGGGGAGAGCGGGAAAACGCGAGGGTGCGAATACCGGTAGGTGGGTTACTACAGCGGCTATGTAGGTAGGGAGCTGGTAGTTGACCCGCGCCCAATTGCGGCACTCCTCCATCCGCCGACACTACGGCTGCTTCCTGCCTTCCGTCGCTCCCGCGTTCCACACGATCTCATTAACCCTCCTTTGCTTCGGACACGGTCATCAAAACCCTGGACCGTCTTCACCGGTCTCGTGGCGCTCGCCGCCTCTTTGCCTTCCGCCTCTTCCCCACCCTCTTCCCCACCCTCTTCCCCTGCCCCGCGCTCCCCTGCCCCATGCGCCATGCCGGTCGCCCGATGCCTTACAGCCCCCTTCTCCCTGCCCTGCCCTTTTTGTTCCCTCACCAGGAACCTCCGGCACGTAGCTGGCCTCACCCGTCTATCCCACACCCATCGACGCCCACCTCCCACCCCTGGCTCTGACTGACGCCTACCACGGTTACCTCACCCTCCATGCGTGGCCTTGCGCCCTTCCCCCATCTCCCCCTTGCCCTTCAACCCGTAAACCCCATACCCCCGCCCCGCCCGGTCCTCTCACCAGCAACTCTGCCACGTTGCTGCGCACGTCCCTCAACCCCACACACACCTGCCGCCCTCGCCCCCTCACCAGTCCCTCCCCCATGCCCCTCCGCTCCACCCTCCCCCCCATGCCCCCTCCTCCCCGTGCCCTCAGCTCCTCACCAGGAACTCCGCCACGTAGCTGCCCACGCCGCCCAGCCCCACCACCAGCACCCTCGCCTCGCGCAGCCGAGCCAGCCCCTCCTCCCCCAGAAGCAGCGAGGTGCGCTGGAGCCAGTCAACAGGGGCAGCTTCCGGGAGCTGCCCCTGCGGCGCGCCGTTGACCTGCGCGTCCCCAGTGTTGTCGCCTGCGCCGTTGCGCACCGCTGATGCTGCTGAGAATGGTGGAGAGGTTGCGGGGCTTGGGGTGTCGGGAGCTGGTTGTGGGGTCGAGGTGGAGGTGGGGCCCAATCCGTACATCTCCGTTTTGGAAATTGCGGATTGCAGGGTGGTTGCCTTGCTCGGGTCGAAGTGCGACAGCCCTGCGACGATGACGAGCGCGCGGGAAGCTTCCAGCGCAGCCGCTGAGGCCTCTGCTGCGGCTGAGGCTGCGGCCGCGGCTGCAAGGATAGGGTCGGGCTTGTCATCGCCAGCGGATGGGTCAACGCGGGGCGCCGGGGCAGAAGGTGGCGCGCAAGCATCTGGCGCTGAGTCTAGCACCGATTTAGACGAATGGTCAGTAAGCGTCGCCTCTGCCGCCGTCGTGACTGGGGCTGTTCCATGGCAGTATAAACTAGTGGGCGGCTTGCGCGAAGGCGACGCACGAGCCGCTGGTATTAGCAGTCTAGCAGCAAGATTCAAGCTGTGGTATGCGTTGCTGGCGGGGCCGTGTGCATGGGGTTGACGAGGGCCAAGACTCAAGTTGGTGCGCGAATGCGCGACCAGCCATGCAGGCGTCATTGCCCGTTTCTACGCTGCACTGTAGGCAAGGACACCCGCCTCGTTCGTGGTGTCTTGTTTGCGTTCGCGCCAAGTGAACCACTTACAACCAATAACTAACACCACACAAAAAACTCAGCACCACGTAGATACACCTTCCCTACTCTATCGTTTATAATGCATCAGCTTTCTTTGCCAGCGTAGCTTCAACCTTGCAGCGCACTGCCCGACTTTGGCTTCGAACTCTTAACGGTACCATTCTAACCAACTGCGCTGCCATCGAGCTCTCAGCCCCTTCAGTAAAGCCACCGACAGCTTCAACGGCGCAGCTCATATGTGAGTGCCTTTAGGGGCCGATAACCCGGCCACATTCCATGCCGTGCGCCCCACAGCCCCCTATCGACGACCTAGTCGCTCACGCGAAGATGGCAATCACTACCAAGAAGTTCTGCAACAGACTCAAACAGGAGGTAGCTTGGCAAGGTCACAGAGCAACACCCTAGCGGCGTGCCGGCCCCGTCACGCAGAGGCCGGGTCACCCAAACACACATGCCGTCGCACCGCATCCACAACACATGCCGTCGCCAGCCAGAGGGCACAGCAGCGCCATAGGCCACTCTACCGCGTGACGTCAGAGGTTGTACTGGCCGTACTGGCGTTCTCGTGGCGTACGGACGCTGGGAGCCGCGTTCTAACGCGGCCAGTGGGATTGGCGGGAGGCACCAGCACCAACCCAGCGACCGCAGCATGCGGGACCATGGGGGCAGCAGCTCACCAACATACTACCCCAGGTTACGGGCACAACAAGACGAGAACTTCAGTAGCCCTGTTCCCGCGCTGCCTCTGGAGCGCCTTGCAGCCCGGGGCCCACCACACCGGCCCCCTTCCTCCGCAGCTGCTGCAGCACTGTACTCCTACACCACCACCCCACCCAGCGCAAGCGCACGCAGCAGTCCCTGTAGCATTGGCCCATTTGGGTCAGTATCTGCGCCGCCGCAGTCCGCGCCAGCCCGGTCAACGCAGGCAGCTTCCGGGTCAACGCGGCCAGCTTCCTCCAGACCTAGTCAACGGTCCAACCGCCACGCCTGGTCCGCTGCATTCCACAGCTCGGCACGGCCGAAGGGCGTTCCCGTCCACACTACCATAACCCACATCACAACGGGCAGAGACAGCTCAAACAGCCCATGGGACCTGGGCCCGGAACCCCGCCCGTCCACCTTAGCCCCACTGGGGGCCTCGCTAAGCCACGCTGACAGGCTAACGGCTGGAGCACCTCATCCTGCACACCTCAGGCCCAGCGGATCTGTAGGGGGA
This sequence comes from Chlamydomonas sp. KOR1, assembly GCA_036984285.1. Lineage (NCBI taxonomy): Eukaryota > Viridiplantae > Chlorophyta > Chlorophyceae > Chlamydomonadales > Chlamydomonadaceae > Chlamydomonas > Chlamydomonas sp. KOR1. The sequence continues at coordinate 78,743 of BQMZ01000366.1, forward strand.
GCTGCACCAAGCCATAGACGCAGCACAGCGACTTGGTCGGAGGAGGTGATGACACCGTCCATGGGAGCAGCGGGTGACAGGGGAGGGCCCGGGGCTGGGGCTGCGGCTGGCGCCGTTTGGGGGCAGCGGGGTAGCACCGCAGGCGGGTGCGGGGCAGGCCAGGAAGACCGCTCATCAGGCTGCAACACTGGCAGAGATGGAGCTAGCCAGACGTTTGAAGCAGCGGGGGAGAGGGAGAATGCGGACGGGGGCTGGGAGGGCGAGGTGCAGGCCGACCAAGAGGACGCGTCGGGCGTGCTGCAAGTTGCACGTGTTATTGCCACGTGCCAGGCTGGCGGCAAGGGCGGCGGCGTGTGCGATGTGGGCATGAGAGGGGTCGCCCGCCTGCCGCGCCAGCTGCTGTGCTTCTTCAGGTGGGTGGCAACGTCGGCGCGTTTGTCGGCCTGGGTCTCCCGCCTTGATTGCAAACTGCCAAACAAACCGCTCACTTTGACGTCATCTTCATCATAAATCCTGATAGGTGTGGTCGGGACCAGAAAGGTTCGTACGGCAACACCACTTTCAATGTATCACAAAATACCAATCATGCCGTGATTCACCAGCCCCCGACCCCACCCTCACCCCCACAGGGCGGAGGGCAGCTGCGTGCGGGAGTTGCTGTGCACCGCCAACCGCCTAACCGCCTGCCCGCCCCTGGAGCTGCTGCCGTCCCTACGCGTGCTAGACTTGGCCGAGAACTGCATCTCGACAGGTGGGCATGACCTTATGCGGTATAGTGTACAGGTAAGTAAACAGTGGTGGGGCTTGCGCTTTGTAACAGCCTTACCTTCGCATGGCCAGAGCCCGCTGGTGCCCTGCACCCTGGGGAACACTGCGCGTGTACCTCCCATCAATGCAGCGTCCGACTACCTAGGCTGCCTGGCCTGTCGCATACAGTGCCCCACTCCAACCGCCTTTCAACTGTCACTTGCGTGCAGTGCCCGACTCCCTGGGCAGCTTGTCCCATGTCACGCGGCTGGACCTGTCGCACAACGCCCTAACCGCCCTGCCGCCGAACCTCGGGTCGTTGGGGTCGTTGAAAATCCTGGACGTGTCGTACAACCGCCTGCAACGGTTGCCGCTGGAGCTGGGCGGCCTGGCGAGCCTACGGGAGGCACGGGTGCGTATGGTGGTGCGTGTCGTGGCGTATGCTCGCGGGGTTTCAGACCGACAGGCAGCGAACAGCATGCACACGCTCTGCCCGCAAGCTGCGAACAACAGCGCCAGTCCTCCCACTGGGCCCCTAAAAACGCCACGCATACTACCATAGGTGGTCATACCCGCACGGTTCATACTCTCATACGTTGCCATCAACGCGCAACATTATCCTACCAGTTCCGCTCGGCCTGCAGTAGGACAATGTGGGACCTCAACTTCCTGGCCGACCTGACACCCTCCCAGTCAGTGCTGCAGGGTCACACGTACACCCGTACCAACAGCAACTGTTGTTCCACTGTGTTGCATTTCTGTCTGTCCGTTTCCCTCAGTTGGACCACAACGCGCTGGCCGACCTGCCGCCCTCCCTGGCGGCCCTTCCCGCCCTGACCTCCCTGTCCGCCTCACACAACCGTCTCACGGCACTACCCCTGGAGCTGGGGGAAGCTGACCACCTGGAACCGGGGAAGCTGGCGGTAGCTGGGAGACGACTGGCGGAGCTCAACTTCTCCGGCAACCAGCTCACCGCGGTGCCGCACACGATTGGTGAGTAGCACCCGCCCCGTGCAACACGCTGCAAACAAATGTCTTGCTTGCAACGCATGGCACGTGTGTTTGGGAAGACTTCCAGCAACACCGTTGTGTCGCACACGCTGGGTGGGTGGCGCCGCCAGCCCCGAGCAACACGCTGCAGTCGGAATCCGGGGTCGGACTCATGCTTGAAACAAGTTAGCTCACAGCAGCTCACTGCCGTTCCGGCTACGCTGGGTGGGCACCGCCCGTCCGCATCCGCGTCCACCTGCACACAGGTTGCACTTGGTACCGTACCGTACGTTGAACCGCGGGGGCACGTATGTAATCCACGCGCTCGTTCTTCGGCATCCGCCCAACTGCTTGCCCGTGAAACCTTCTCTGCCTCCCCGCCTGCCCGCAGGCCGCCTGTCCGGCTCCCTGACGCACTTGATCCTGTATGACAACCACCTAACCGTACTTCCGTACGAGCTAGCGGCGCTGAGCCGCCTCGAGGTCTTGAACGTGGGGCGCAACCCGTTGGTGCACCCGCCTGCGGCGGTTGCACGCTGCGGCGCCACCGCCGTCAGGGAGTACCTTTCCAGCGCCGCCGCTGTAACCGCCACAACCACCTCAACCGCCATCCAACCGCTGTTGCAGCATCTGTGGACCCCTGCGGCACCGGCCTCCGCGGCACTGGACCAGTGCTTCTTGCCCCTTGGTGATCCGTCCGCCACCTCCAATGCCGCATGTGACATCCCTACGCATGGGGCGCTGCCGGTGGCAACGTCCTCGCCAGAGACAGCGCTGGTCAAAACAACAGATGCGTTCGGGGCAGGGGCAGGGACAGGGCCAAAGGCGTTTCAGGGCGAGCCACAAACCGCTGCGACAGACCCACGGGACGCCCCTAGAAGTGGTGTGGCTGGCGGCCGGCCGCTGTCTGCCGTACCCGCGTCTCAGCTGGCGGGCGGGCGGCTGCAGATGCCGGCGTGGATGGAGGCGGAGGCGGAGGAGCAGACGGACGGTGGGGAGGCAGCAGGGGCTGGGGGAAGGCGGGTGTCCCTGCAGCAGCGCGGACCTTGGTCTGAGGTGCGGTCTCGGCCGGCATCGGGGCAGGTCGGGGGTGCAACGGGGCCGCGTCGGGCAGGGTCTGGGGCGGGGCGGGGGTCGGGGCAAGCGTATGGTCAGTTGGGGCAGGAGTCGGAGGTGAAAGGCTGGGGCGCTGCAAGCAGTGGTGCTGGGGACGTGCGTCATGCTGCGGGGGCCATAGGAGGCGCGTCATTGGCAGGTGTGGAGGTGCAAGGGGCAGCAGCGTCGACAGGACCCGCAGTGGGGTTGTTGGGTATGGGCATCAGCAAGGACGCAGCAGGCGCGGAGGGCCATCAGGGGGTGCTGCGGGTTGAAGGTAGCGACATGAAGGTGGGTGACGGACATGGCAGCCAGGAGGCAGGCGCAGGGACACGTGCTCGACCTACGAGCGGAACACGTGCCCCGCCTGAGCTGCCGTCACCGCCCACCGCCGCGTCGTCGCCTGGCGGCGGTGGCCGGCGGCGAGGCAGCGGCGCAAAGCCCAGCCGAATCTCCTTCGGGTACGGCAGTACGACCGGGCAGGGGCGGTACGACTCGTACGACGGGATGATCATCAGCGACGACGGCGAGTCGGACGTCTGGGATGACGGCTTACTTGGCGCCGGCGGCGCTAGCGGCTGTGACGCACGGCGTCCGTCGACAGCAGTTTCGTCCGCCGGGCGGCTGCGTAAGGCGCCGCTGCCGCTGCCGGCGCTGGCGGAGGAGGCCAGCGGCGCCTCCGCCGGCAGCAGCCGCAGGACTGGCGGGGGCGGGGGCGGCGGCAGCGATGACGAGGCTGAGTGGGCTGACGCCGTGTTGGCGGCGGCGTCAGCGCCGGTGCGTGCGTGGGCCAGCGGCGACGGCGCTGACGGCGGCGGCGCCGCCATAGGCTGGGGCGTCCCGCCGCCGCCGCCGGCGCCTAGGGCGGTGCGCCGGGAGTCTTCCGCTGCCGCCTGCAGCAGCATGCCTCGTCGGGGTGGCGGCGGCGAGGGCGACGGCGGCGGTGGTGATGGTGATGGTGGTGCTATGTCTGCTACCAAGCAAGGGTGCAGCGGCGGCGACGGCGGCGGGGGTGACACAGGGGTAGCTGCCAGCCCGCTTGTGGAGGAATTGCCGTCTCAGCGAAGTTCCGGAGCCGATGCACTGGAGGGGCTGTTAGTTGGCCCAGAGGCAAGAGATGCTGGGGAAGTGGAGGAGCAGCAGGAGCAGCAGCGGAAGCAGACGGAAGAGGAGCATACTGAGGCCCACCGGCACCCTGCTGCGTCAGCAACGGGCGATGACGGCACAGCGGGGGATAGGGCGGAGACGGCGCTGGCGGCGGCGGTGCCGATGCCCGTAAGGGTACTACCGCTGGCAATCGGCGCTGCGTGCAAGCCATGCGTGGTGCTGCAGGAGCGGGTGGAGCAGCTGGGTGGGTAAGGGGAGGGTCGTGGGGATAGGTGTGGGGTAATTGCGTGAGGGCAAATCGGATTGGGTGATACGGGTTAAAAATTGGACTGCATAATCGGAAATATTGGATTGGGTTATACGGGATGGGAGACAAGTACTGGATTGTTGCAAGCGATGCAGGAGCGAGCAATGCAGCTCGGGGAGTGTGAGTTGGTGGATGCTGCGGGATACCCCTGAACCAGCCCTAATACGTATCAGTATCACAGTAATAGTTAGGAAACACATATGGGATCATTTTACAGGGGCGGGAAGCGCGTGAAGCATCTCGGTAGGTGTGTAGAGGTTCGGCGTTAGTGGAATTTCCCTTCTGGGCACCCATAGGTGCGGTCTCTCGCTCGTTGTGTATGCGCCCCGCCCCAAGCGCCGCCCGCCTCACGCTGCACATCTCCCCGCTCCACCGCCATGCACCACTTGCCTCCGCCGTACCTTCAACCCTTTCCTGCCGTACCGTACCGCCACACAGAGGCCCTGATTTGTGATGCGGCGGAGCAGCAGCGCGCCTCCCAAGCCCAGCTGGCGGCTGCACAACGGCGGTTGGAGCTGCAGGCAGCCGACCTGGCGGGTCTGGCATCGAGGCTGGTGGCGGCAGAGGGGATCGGACTTACCTGGAGAGGCGGCTGGCTCGGCTGCTGCCCCCGGGGGAGCTGCAGGAAGCTCCCGGGTTAGAGGCGGGGTGCAGCAGGAAGATGAGTGATGCGAGCGAGGGAGGGAGGCTGTGGCTTGGTGGGGAGGTGACCCCTCGTGGTGGGGGAAGGGAGTGGTGGAGGGGGGCGAAGGAGGGGGAGGTTGGGGACGGGGATGGGGAAGGGGAGAGGTTTGTGGGGGGTGAGGTAGAGCTGAGGGAACGGTTGGGGCAGTTGGGGAGGGAGCTGCGGGCGGCGAGGGCTGAGGCGGAGGCGGCGAGGGCTGCGGCGGACGCCGCGGGGCGGGCGGAGGAGGAGGCGAAGAGCGCGGAGGCCGAGCGAAACGCACAAGTGGGTGCGGGGCTTCGTGGAAGGGGTACGCGTAAAACGCGGGGCACCCGTGTGAGGCGTCCGGGATGCACGAAAACGCTGGTACTTGCACGAGAAGAGCGAGTCGGTTGGCGAACCGAAGCAAGGGCAAGAATTACGTACCTGCATGTCCCATTAAGCGCCGTGCTGCCCTGCGAGCTGATTGGCGGGCTGGGAACACGACCCGGCAGCTGAAGAGCAAGAGGTACTGTGTGGATGGGGCGAGGGACGCGGAGGACAGGGGTTAAGGTCCGCCGGCGTTCGGGAACGTCGAGTTGCAGGATGCGAGTGGGGTTATGGAAAGGCCCATGACTTGCACTGTGAAATATGTTGAGGGGTGCCGGGCGATGTGCTCCTCAGTGCTCCAATGGCACCCTGTGCTTTCTGCGGTGAGCCAGGCACAACACATGATGGGGATCAGTAAAGACCGTGTGGCCACACCACCTGGATTGCACCGTGCCACAAGTTGCCAAGTAAACCGCAGCAGCGGTCGCAAGGCACGGATGGCAGGCATGTTTGCAGCAACACTCCCTTGCTCGCCGCCCTGCCGCTCGCAACCACCAACTCTCCTATGTGTGCCCCCGCTTGCACATGGTGACAGCTGTCTGCCGCGGAGCAGCGCTGCCGGGGGCTGCAGGAGGCGCTGGACGGCGAGCGGCGGCACAGCGCGGTGGCGGTGCTGGCGGCGGCGGAGGCGCGGCGGCTGGCGGAGCGGCTGGCGGCGGCGGAGGCGGCGCGGGACGCACTGCGGGTGGAGCTGCAGGTGGGTAGGGGTTGAGAGGGGGACTGCGGTAGGGTGGGGGCGGGGGCGGAGGCGGTGGGGAGGAGCTGAGGTGGGTCGGTGCGGGGCGGAGGCGGGATGCACTGCGGGCGGAGCTGCAGGTGGGTCGGCCGGGGGATCGGCGAGCAGATCTCGTGCAACTGGGCTGCCGCGCGCCTGAGCGAGGGGGATGCCTTGGCGCCTGCTGCCTAAGCAGCCTCTCCAGCACCCCGTGGGGCCCCCTGCACCCCCATGTAGCTGCTGCTGTCCTGCAGACGCATGACCAGGGTGGGCAGCTGATTGCGGATTGCGTGCAATTCATGCCACCCGCTTTGCTGGCCCCTGCCATGCCATCCTGTTCCCGCACAGGCTGCCAAGTCGGCGGCCGACGGCGCCTGGTCGGCGGCGGCGGCGGCGCGTGACGGCCAGGCCGTGTCTGACGCCGCCGGGGACATGGCGGCCGGGCGGCTGGCGGCGGCGGCGGCGGTGGCGGCGCGGCTGCGGGAGCAGGTGGCGTACGAGCGGCAGGCGGCGGCGGGGGCGGCGGAGGCGGCGGCCGCGAGGTGAGATGCTGGGCGTGGTACTGTATGTAGTACTGTGGTGGGAAGAGATGGAGTACTGTGGCGACAAGGGATGGTGTTCTGCGGTGGAAAGAGGTGATGTCCTGTGGTGGGAGGTGGCGTACCGTAGGAGGCGGGGGCGGTGTTGGCGGCGGCCGTGGCAATAGGAGGTGGTGCTTGCAGACGTGGTGAGTTAGGGGCCTACAGGGCAGGGACGCAGGGTTACGAATGGGGACTGCATTGGGAGTGGAGCAACAAGGATGCGCCTGCGCCACCCTAAGCGCCTCATATCGTATGCCCGCACTGATCTTGCCGTACATTTGTTACCCGCAGGGAGCGCCAGCTGGCGGCGGAGGTGTCCCGCCTGTCGTACGCCGTGGCGACGCTGACGGCGGAACGGGAGGGGCTGGCGGCGGCGGCGGGCGTGAGGGTCAACGGGCCGTACGCTGCGTACGGCCAGCAGCCAAAGGGCTAGCCAGCACGAGGGCACCGTGAGGGCAGGGGCATAGGGCATGCACGGCTAGGGAGCTGTCGAGCTCGCGCTTGCAACGCAAGTTGTACATCGGATGCAGGAGTGGACCGTGCAGGGCTTTGGTGCACAGAGGCGTGACATGGCTGCAGGCGTGCGGACGGGCTGAACTGCCGAGCAGCATGCGGGCCAGGTACGGATACAGTCCCTAGCAATGTAGCACAGCTAGGGGTTACTACCGCAGAGCACTGTCATGCGTGTCCGTGGTTCCGAGCACTTACTGTGTAGCGTATGCGGTGCGGGATGCATGCACCATGAGCCATGAGGTACAGGCAAGCAGGATTAGCAGACAAGGTGTGGTGAGGCAGGGCAAGTACGGTAGGTGGCACCGTGGCAGGCGGCAGGTCGGTGGCGGAGGTCGCTGCTGCCGATGCTACATTGCTGGAAGCTTATAAATCAAGCCGGCTGTGTCGGTTGCCCCCCGGCACATAGAGGAACCTGGAGGACCGGACCGGCGGGCGTACTCACGCTTGCAGGATTCCTACGGGGCGAGAAGAAGCAGCCCGCCGCCGTGAGGCTCGCTAGTAGCAGCCGGCTGAAGGGTAGGGCGATAGGCTGCATACATAGGCAGTGAGGCACTTTGCTGTGTGCATAGTCGGAAAGGCTGGTCGGCAGTGAGGGTGGCGCTGGGTGGCCGTCGCCTCGACGCCTCCTACTGAGGTGTGGATGTATGCGTGAGTGCATGCCGTACTCACGCACGTGTTGTGCGTATGGTTGTGGCATTGCACCGTAAGCCGTTTTGGGACCGTAAGCTTACGCCGTGCGATTGCGCAATGTACAGTATGATGCAAGAACGGAGTGGGGTGGGGTGTGCGGGGCTGCCCTGAGTCGACGTGTGTGTACCGTAGCTGTGTACCAGTAAGGCCGGCCAGTTGTGGAACCGGTCATGGCACTGCTGCTGACTGTACGTTACAGCGTTGCCAAGCGGCAGCAGGGCTATCTGCACCCGGCCAGGCAGAGAGGTCATGAAAAGGGCAGCACGACCTCACTATTGCCCCGTAGTGGACGCGCTCCCCGTGCGCAAAGGGACCTGAGTCCCAAACGCACGCACCGGTACCGGTAGCTGCATCAGTGGTTTGGTGCACCCAACAGACCACCACGCAACCTACTTCAACCCGCTCGTTGACATCAGCTTGCACCCCTTGCTTGGCATATATACGTAATGTGTCACGCGCTTTGAGTCATTGCTTTCTGCCAGCTGTTCATCCCCAAGGCCGCGGGACACGTACGGGACGTTCTGCCTGGCCAAAATCAACATGATCACAACCCGTGCGGGTCCTTGAGCACGTATATAATGTCGTAGCATGAGCACCGCTTAACATTCTGGGCTGAATGCGCATTGTCCACAATCACGGCCTTGCCCATCTCGTTCCAACACAATGCACACAAAACAGGTGCAGCGCACAATGTGCAATCATACTGAATACTGAATACTGGTACTATTACCGTAGGATAATGAGCACCCCAACACACAGCCGCCCTCCTCCGCGTGGGTGTGGTACGACACCACAACACCCCGCCAGAAGAGTTATAGACTGGCACGGTAAACCGGACTGCGCATGCGCAGTGAAATGCC
>BQMZ01000367.1:0-99997 GCA_036984285.1 Chlamydomonas sp. KOR1
TCATGGCGCGAAGCTGTAGCTCCCAGCGCCGCCTCCTGTCCCATGGCCGGATCCTAGCTTCTTGGGCGCTGCGCCCTTGTGTCTGGGGCTGCCACTGCCGGCCTGACTGCCCTCACGCTGGCGCAAGCCGCTGCCCCTTACCCTCCCCCCGGCTGCTTCCTGGCGCGAGCTGCTGCTCAGAGCGCCGCCTCCTGCTCCATCGCCAGTACTTTCCCCGCCGCCTCCTGATCCTTGCGTCTGCCCTTCTGGGCCCCTGGGGCGCTTGCTGGGGCTGCCGCCATGCCTGACTGCCCGCCAGCCCGGGCGCCGCTGCCTCCTGCCCCGCCTCCTCCCAATCCGCCGGGCCCAGAGCCGCTGCCTGGCCCTCCGGGTCCGCCGGGCCCAGGGCCACCGCCTGGCCCTCCAGGTCCGCCGGGCCCAGGGCCACCGCCTGGCCCTCCAGGTCCGCCGGGCCCGTGCCCATCGCCCGGGTCACCGGTGCTGCTCAAGGGGACTGGGCCAGTAGCCCCGCCGCAGCGTGCAGGCTCTGAACATGGGCTTGCTCCACCGTTGCTGCCGCGGCACCACCGACCTGACAATGGCCGTTGCCAGGGCCAGGTTGAGCTCGCCGTCGCCGGGCGTTTGTTCCTCGCTTCCACGACTGCCATGATCGATCTGACGCCCAGGCGTGGAGGGCGCGGTTCCCCACGTAGGGCTCCAAGCGGGCATAGGCGGTGCTGGTGCCCGCCTCCATGCGCCAGTCGATCAGGCCATTGGCCCATTGCACAAACAGGGGCCACACCCGTGCCAGCCAAGCCCGTTCGTGGGCTGGGTCGCCGCCCGCGTGCTGGGCATCCGCCACGTCGTGCAGCGCCACGGTTGCGGCCTGCAGCAGTTGGCGGCTGAACCGATCACGCGTGTAGGGTGAGGGCTCGGGGTGCCGAAGGATGCACTCCGTGGTCACCATGACCAGGGAGCGGGCCGCCTGCTGGTAGGCCTCCGCCATGTCGCTCAGCAGGCCAGGCTCTGCGTCAAAGTAGATCGGGTCGCCCCTCCTGAACGCGAAGAGGCAGCGGTCGAACTCCACCGGGTCCGTCTCCCCCTGTGACAGCGTCGCGAAGCTGCTGGCTGGCACGATAGTAGGGTCCTCCATGAGCTGCAGCCGGGGATTGCTGGCCGGGGCTCCCGCAGTGCCTCCAGTGCCAAGCCGGCGCTGCATATTACAGGTCGATAACCGCCCTTGGGCCGGCAGCAGGGCCTGCAGGAGGGGCGGGAGAACATGCTGCCCCAGATTTCGATGGCCAGCGCCGTCCTGCGCCGAGGCTGCCGCTCCTCCGTTCAGCCAGCTGCACCTGCCAGACCTCCACCAGCAGGGCCTGCAGGCGGGCCCGGGCTAGATTTCGGTAGACTGCGAGCCGCCGCAGCGCGCTGGCGTGCATCCTCCGCGTCGCTGATGGGCGCGCTGGGTCCTGGTGCCTGCATGACCAGGGCGTCGCTAGGCCTGGGCGCAGACGTGATGCACGTCCTGAGTGTAGAGCTCGCCGGGTGCGCCTCAACCCGTTCATCCTAGCTGCAGTGTCCTCCTGTTGCAGCCTGGTGTCGAGGAGAGCCCCCAGCACCTCCCGATCCAGCCTGCTGCCGAGCCCGATAAAGGTGGAGAACTCACACACATGGCTGGGATGGGCAGCGCCGCCGGCTGGGGCGCAGGTCGGGCTGGTCCCACCAGGCTGGTGGGGGCTCTGGCTCGCTGAACCGTGAGGGGAGCCATGCACGCACCCGCTGCAGCCACTCCTTTGACGGCGGCCGCTGCGGATCGCGCATGGCCTCAAGCACCCTCTCGGGCGTGCGCAGTGGAGCGGGTGGGCTGCTGAGGTCATCGGCTTGGTCCCGGTTCGACTGCTGCGCTGCGCTACCCGCCTGATCCTCCCTGGCTGGCGTGTGTTCGCTGCCGCCAGTGGCTTGGCCGGGCTCGGGCCCCGCCTCCTGACTCCTGGCCTGCGGTGATGGCTGCTGCTCCGGCGCAGCCGCTTGCTCCTCCGTCCTGGCTGGCGCCAGACGCTGCTGTCGCTTCGCGCCTGCCCCCGCGCCAACCCCGCTTCCTGCTCCCGCGCCCCTGTCGGCTGCTGCTGCAGTGGGACGGACTCGGGCGCATCCACCTGCACCGTAGCGGGTGCAAGCGTGCCGCCGCCGTCAGCCTGGCTGTGCCCAGTACCCGCCCGCTGCGCTGAGGCCTCGACCGGGCCTACCTTGGCTGCGCGCAGGCGCTGCCGCCCGCGGCCTGGCCCTGATCCTGCCCCTCTGCGTGCCCCATATCGCCCTCCGCCCCACCCACCTTAGATGTGCTTGCGCCCGCTTCGTCCTCCCCTCCGTTGTTGGGCGGTGGCGGTGGCGGCGGCGGTGGTGGTGGCGGCGGTGGTGGCGGCGGTGTATGTGGTGGTGGAGGTGGTGGTGGTGGTGACCGCTGTGGGGGTGACGGTGGCATGGGTGGCGGTGGTGGTGGTGGTGGTGGTGGTGGCGCCGGCTGCCGAGGTTGGGGTGATGGCGGGGATGGCGGATCGGGAGGCCGGTTGGGCGTGCCACGCTGCAGGGGCCGGTCCCAGCTTGAGCGCAGCCAAGCCCCCGTGTGGGGCTCCTCTGGCCACGAGCACGGCGCAGCCGCCTGAGGGCGCCGCTGCGCCTGCCTGGGCTGCACGAGCACCGTGAATGGGGTGTCCAGGACCCGCGCGGACGTGCCCGGGCGCGGCCTTGCGTAGGGGCAGTGCTGGTGCATGATGGTTGCCAGGCTCTTCGTGAGCGTGAGCAGCACCACCCGAACGGGCGCCAGCACGGGCTCGAAGAGCCCGGTCGCGGCACCGCTCCCAGGGGCCCTGTACCGCTGCAGGACCCACCACTCCTGGTGGGAGTGGAAACCCGCGTTGGCCACGCCCGCAGCCGCTGCTGCACTCTCCGACCTTGTGTAGCCCTGCTGCACGTAGCACCAGGTCAGGTGGACCGCGTGCCGCACTATGGCCTGCGGCTCCAGGGCCCGCAGTGCAACCTGGCGCGGTAGCCCTGCTCGTCCGCCTCCTCCTGCTCCCTCCGCGCATGGTGAGCAGCAACCACAGGTCGTGAGAGCTGCTGCACCCGGGTACCGCCGCGCGATAGCCTCCTCTGGTGGCAGGTGCAGCATGATAAGCACCTCGCCAGTTTCAAGAACACCGCTACGCAAGCGCCGCTGGCTGCCGGAGCCAGCGGGTGGCGCGCCTGTAGGCTGCGTCCCATTGCCCCCCACGACCGCTGTACACTCCCCGCACATGCCGAGCGGGAGGTCCCAATGCAGCAGGTTGGTGCGCCAGGTCCACCCGCGCTTCGCGCTTGCTCCCACTCACCCCTGGCCCAGCATGGCAGCCAGTCGTAGTACGCCGCCTGAGCCTTGGACACCAGGTGATCCACCACATGGGCCTCTGCAGGATGCACCAGCAGCTGCCCTCCTCCTCCGTCCTCACGCTGCAGCAGGATGGCCTGCCGCTTGAGCGCAGCCCCGCCGACGCGGGAGCGGATGAGCACCGCGCCTCTGGCGGTCCTCACCAAGCAGTCCGTGCCAGCCGTGCTTGGGGAGTCGTAGCCCCCATCGTCGGCGTGGAACTGGCGCGCTGGCGCCCGGATGGTTGCTGCCGCTGGAGTTCAGGTAGAGCGCTGCGGCCGCTGCACGGTGCTGCCAGCACGTGCTCATTCTGGGTGAGCATGGTGCACGGCGCACTGCTGAGCACATCGGGCACCGAAGTCCAGCAGGGGCGCTCGCGGGTGTGCACCCTGGTCCAAGGCAGGAGCAGGCGCTGGGTCCCGACCCCACGCCTCTGCTCCACCGCCTGCATCCGCTGGAACTCACGCCGGGTAAGGGGCGCCTCCTCGCTGGAGTAGCCCGAGGAGGTGACGGAATCGTCACTGCTCCAGGGGCATGGTGCCCTGGGCGCCTTGTCCAGGTGGCGCCTTGGGAAGCGCCGCTGCAGCTGCCTAAACAACGGTGCCTCCCTCCACTCTTCCGCTAGCTGGGCTGCCCTGGCCGCCACGCCCATGTCCGTCCACGGCGGTGCCAGCCCTCGCAGGGCTGCGGCCGCTCGTTCAGCCGCCAACTGCTGGCCCTGTCTCGCTGCTGCGGCGCACGCCGCTGCCAGGCGCCTCTTGTGCATCCGTGGCTGCACGCAAGGCTTGCAGCTGCTGCCTCAGCACTTCTGCCTTGGCGCGTGTGGCGGCCGACCGCTCCTCCTCTTCCCGCGCAGCGCGTGCCTCACGCAAGCGCGTGGCAGCCCAGAACCGCCTCCGCCGACGAGGGGAGTGCAGCTGCTGCCTGCCCCTGGTTGCCGCCTGCAGGTCCCTCAACTGCTCTTCCCGCCCCTTGTTGGCGCTATGAGGGCATCCCTGAGCTCTCGAGCCTCGCCACGCCACCCTGGCTGCAGCTGGCCGCCTCCTGTCCCTTTCCATAGCGCCGGCAGCCCCTCTGCTGGCGGTAGCTCGTCGACCCTTAGCCTTACCGCGACGCGCCGGCTCCCTCGGCGGGCCTGCCCTTCGTCAGGCGGCCCTTGCCGCCGCTCTCAGCTCCAGTCTTGCTGCGGGCAGCCTTTCCCTGCTTCGCGGCGGCGCCTAGGGCTGCCTGTAGCTCGTCCTCCTGTACCGTCAAGGGCGCGCCGGGGCTGGCTGCCACCCGTCCTCCTGTCCCATCGTTGTTGGGCGCCGTGTATACCGCCGTCCTCCTGTCCCATTTGGGCGGGCGGCCGGGGCTGTCTGCCGCCCGGCCCTCCTTCCATCATGGCGGGCGCCGAGGGCTGCCGCCTGTTCTTCATCCCCTTTTTCCACGCAGCGGCGCCGGGGCTGCCGCCTGTCCTCCTCCTCCTTGTCCAGCGAGCGGCGCCTGGGCTGCCGCCTGCTCCTCCGCTTGCGTGGGGCTCCCACGCTGCAGCATGCCGCCGTCCGCCTGCTCCTCCTTCGCGGGGCTCCAAGGCTGCAGCATGCCGCCGTCCTCCGTGGCGCGACTCCTCCCTGCAGCCGCGTCACCATGCAGGCGCACGGGCGACGTGGCTGAGGACGCACACGGCGCCCCTCGCACGCCACCATCGGGATCTCGTAGTAGGTGTCCGCGCCAGGAGCCAGTTGGCGCGACGCTGGTGCACAGCCCGGTAGCTGTCCAGCACGTCGGCAACCATGTGCATCTGCGGGTTGCCGCAGCAGCAGTTCCCTTCACCACCAGGGTCGCTTGAGTCGCGACGCTGAACTCCAGCGGCGTCCCAGGCAGAAGAACCAGCGACAGGTCGGTCCAGCACCACCTCCCGAGCAACCGCCGGTCGGGCGTCCTGGGAGGTGATCAGGGTGGTGCTGGAGGTCTTGAAGGGGATGCCTGACGCCTGCGCCACCTCAACTGTGATGAGGTTGGTGGTTGCCGCTGGGTCAGCGCAGGTTGCAGGTGTTCAGCCCAAGCGCTGTTCTGAGCTGGCCCGCCCTGCCGATGCCGATGGCGGCGCCTGCCGGTAGTAGAACATGCCCACCTGCCGCGTCAGGTACGCGCTGGCCTGGGGCCGCGCGCAGGGCGTTGTGCATGGCCTTGGGCCATTTTGCACAGCGACATGAGGCCAGGCTGGGCTGCAGGACGCGCACCACGCGGCCCGATGGAAGGCTTATGCGATGGCTGGCGAGCACTGCTGCCGCGTGGCTGAGGCCGCTGGAAGTGATGGTGCCGAACGTGGTAGAGGCGGTGCTGCTGTGCGAAGCTGCACTGGCTGACGCGGGCCGCGCTGGTGGTGGAAGACACGGAGGCTGTGTCCACATCCAGCCGCTGGGCCAGGGCCAGTCCATGCTGCCCTGCTTGCTCGCCCCGCGTGCCCTTCCTGCGTCTGCGACTGGCCTGAGGGGCTGCGGCTCCCCAGATCCGCTCGGGCACCGCTGCGCTGGGCGCTGCTGAGCTCGATCAGCAGCCGACCGGGGCGGTCAGGCGCACCATGCTCAGCTGGCGCCGCCTGCTGCAGCTGCGGACCGCCGCTGGCTGAAGCCTGCATGCCCTCACCCCGCGGTCCTGGACGTGGCGCTGCGCGGTATGGCCCGCTGGGCACCTCACTCACCTCGGCCGAAGCGGAGCTGCTGCGACTTCAGGGTGGGTGGGCGCTTAGCGCCTGCCACAGGCACGCGCCGCGCTTCCTTCTTGAGCAGCTCGAATGAGCTGGGCTTGTCCTCCTCCTGCGCTTCGCGCTGTGCTCTTGAGCCGCCACGCTGACCATGCCCGCCTTTGTCAGAAGGGCAGCTCACCCTCCTCCGCTTCCACGCCAGAGAACTCGTCCTGGTACTCAGAGCGGCGGGCCTGCGGGCGCTGCTGCGGAGTGCTGGCAGCGAGGCTGGGTGCCGCTCCATGTGGTGCGGCGCCGGCAGCTGCGGGCGCTGGCGGGCACGGGCGCCCTGTGGAGGTGAGGGAGCTGCGGGCGCTGCTGCCCGCGGGCAGCTCGCCGTACGCGCCAGCATGGCGGTGACCTGGGCTGCGGGCAACACCTGGTAGGCTGCCTCCACGCGAGCTTGTCGCCGCGGCGCTGCTAGCAGTTGGACAGCCCCGCTGGGCGTAGGCGCAACGAAGCTGGATGCCATGCGCTTCCAGTAGTCGGGGCCGCCTCCTGGTTGCGAAGTAGCAGGTATCCGCTGTGTGGCTGGCGCTGCCGCAGATGGCGCAGCCGCCGCCTCCTGCTGGAGGCCCCAGTAGCGCCCATAGCCCGCCGCCGCCTGCTGCTGCCGCCTTCCGCCTCGTAGCTCCCCGCCACCACCACCGCCGCTGCCTCCACCTCCTCTGCCCGAAGCCGCCACCGTAGCCTCCATCGCCACGCTCACCGCCGCTCCTGGCGGGAGTGGCCTGCTGCCGCCGGACGTGCCCCTTTGACGACGCCTGGCTGGCAGTGGTTAGGCGATGTACTGCGGCACGCGTGGGCAGCGCGGCCTGGCTGCAAGCACAGCTGGCACCTGGGCACCTCCAGCAGGGTTGCGGCCGCCGCTCTTGCGCTGCAGGGCTCTTGAGCGCGACGCCGCGGGCGTTGGCTCACGGCCGCGCCTCTGCAGCGCCCTGCTCGGGGCTGGGGCTGGCTGGCTTGGAGTGCCGCGGTGACGCCGGAGCGCTGTCGCCGCCTTCCTCGCTGGAACTGGAGGAGTTTCGCCTCGAGCCCGAGCTGGACCGACCCCTTTGTCGCACGGCGGGCCAGCTTCTTTAGCTCCTTGCGCGCCAGGCCTGGCAGTGGCTGAGGAGCCGGTGTCCAGCTCCCACACCGCGTCAGCGTGGTCGAGCACCTGGTCCTTCAGCCCGCGTAGTCCCTGGCTGCCTTGCCCGCCAGCCGGGCGCCGCAGGCTCAGCAGCAACGAGGGGCGGCGCGCTCAGGAAGATCTCCATCACCTGCTCGCTGAGCGCGGGCAGCATCTCCATCAGCCCGCCAGCTGCTTGTAGAAGTCGCTGGGCGCTCGCTGGCACGCCCTCTTCAGCTCCTCGGAGGCTGCTGCCCGGCGCGCCTCAGCAAGCGTGCCAGGTGCAGGAAGTAGGCGCCGATGAGCTGCTCCGGCGGGGGGTTGTTGGGCGTGGACGCCTCGCCGCGGCGTGGTGGCGATGATCTGCCGCCGCTTCCTCGCACCAGCTGGGCGGGCTGGTGCCGCCGGTGTGCAGCGGCCGAGCAGGCGGAGGCAGATGTCGCGGGCTGAGCAGTTCTATGAAGCCGCTGGCCGCTTTGTACAGGTAGTGTTTGGCCACACGCGACCCAGTCGGCGCGCTCTGCAATGCGGAACTTGAACTTGGGTGGCGGGTCATTTCGCTGCCGGACTCAGAGGTGATGATGGGGCTTGCTGGTGCTGGTGCTGGACAGTAGCGCAGCTGTGGCACCGCTGCTGCTGCTGTGGGTTCTTCCTCCCCTCCTTCTCTTTGGTGGCGGGAGTGGCGAGGGCGACGGCAGGTGGCTAGCCGGCCGCAAACTCGCCCTCCTCCTCGCCTCTGGCGGTGCTGGTGTGCGACGTCGCCGGTGTGCTGGACGAGGTGTCCGCACTCCTGCCTAGGCCCACTAGCCTGGCAATAAGCAACTCGCTGTCTGGTTCCAGCAAGCACAACGCTGCGGGGCGGGGCATCCCTGCCTCTCGCCCAGGCGGTGCTGATCCGGGCAACCTCCTCGGCGGCTGTGCTAGCGCCGGGTCCCCTTGCCGCTGAAACTGCGGCTCTGCAAGGCGGGTGTACGCCTGCCGCTTCGCGCTGGCTGTGCACGCCCTTGGTCGGCTCTGCTGCAGACAGGCCGCCGAAGTGTCGAGGCTGCTGGACAAGGTTGGTCCGAAGCAGTCCTAGGTCTACCCTTGACAAGAATACCGGTGTCGTGCTGCTGGCGCCGGGGCTGGGCCCAGCCGCTGCACTGCTGCTAACGTAGGCACATCCCTGCTGGCTTGCTTCGTTGATTTGGAGTGGCACCAGGGCAGCTGGTCGCCGCGTTTGCTGCCGCTGCCCGGTGCTGCTATCTGGGGCTGGCGCATGCACTCCTGGGAGTGGCAGCCGCTCCTCCTCTGCCCGGCTGCCGCCGGGCCTTGCCCCTAGCTGCAGCGCGTGCATGGCAGTGCACAGGTACGCTGCGCTCAGGACAGGAGACTCGGGCGCTGCTGAGGCTCATCATGCATCGTCCTGCTGGCTGAGAGTCGCTCTTCCTACGGGCGCCGCTGGGATTGGTTGCTGCGCCGCGCTGCCGGGCTCACTGACAGGGTTAGGGGCTGTGGGCGCGGCGGGCTGCACTGCGGCTGCTGGCAGGGCCAACGGCAGCCTAGGCGCATACAACGGATTGGCGGCCATGCCAGTCCACTCCTGCTGCACGCTGGGCACCGCAAAAGCCGGGGTGCTGCTGACAGGAACAGCTGCCGGACGGTCGCAGGCGCGCAGATGCCGCGGCACCCACTCGGCTCAGGAATGGGTCCAGGCTGGGCACTAGGCCAGGTGCAGCCAGCATGGGCAGGGCCCCTTCGTGCTCGCGGACCTCTGCCGGTGCTGCCCTGCCGCTGCTGAGCCTCAGTGGAGGCAGAGACTGCTGATGCAACATGCTGGCGACGCGCTTAGCGGGGGCAAGACACCAGTCTCACAGAGCCGACTTAATTACAGCGCCTTCACGGGCCGCTAAGAGCTGGCACACGCAGCAGGCGCGCTGAGCAGCCTCAGCCCCGACTGGGTGGAGCCTCGCCGCCCGGAGCCTCACTGGCCCCCGCACGGACTCCACGCTGCTGCCGATGTCACTATGGTGCTGCCTCCCCGCTCCATGCTTAGGGAGGTTACACAACCGCCGGGGTGTGCTGCCGCTCCATGCCATAGCCGCCCGACTTCCATATCCCACCGGGCCCTCCTACCCCATCACCAGGCGCTGCCAGCCTGCCAGGCTGCTGCCGCGCATTGCCATCCCATGTCCACGCCCGCCCGGGCGCTGCCAGCCTGCCAGGCAGGCTGCCATGCTGCGCCCCCATCACCGACGCATTCTCTGAGCTTGGCCACTTGCTGCTGCTGGCCCGCCCCCGCCTGGTTGCACCTGCGCTGTTCCGCCGCCCGCATCCCCGCTGGTCTTACGCCCACCGGCGCTTCTGCTGGCGCCTCCTGCTCTCCGGTTCTCCTCCTACGCTGGCGCCGGGCTCTGCACCGCCCTGCCAGCTGCCCCTCGTAGATGCTGTCGTAATATGTGTCGCCAGCTCCACGATGTCCAGCTGCGCCCGCTGCTCCTCCAGCTCGCTACTCCTCCTCGCCCCTGTTCGCCTGTGCCGCCACGCCAGCGCCAGAGGCAGCTGCTCAAAGCCAGCCTCGTCGCACCGGGGGCTGCGACGGTGCCTGCCCTGGTTGCCCTCGGAGGCCTCAGGACTGCGGTTGCGCTTGCGCGCACCACGATCAGGCTGCTCCTGAGCGCGGCGGGACGGCGAATTGGGCCGGGGAGGTGGTGGTGGGAGGGCGAACGCAGCCGCCTGCGCCGCGGGGTTCCCGCCAGTGCGGTGCGCTCGCTGCCGCCCACCCGACGCTTTTAGGCCACGAGAGCCTCTGCGCAAGGCCCAGGCTGATGCGGGCCGCTGGGGCGAAGGGGCGGGTTCACCCGCCGCCGCCTCCACCTCTCCAGGCTCTCCCTGAGCATGGCGGGAATCCCACCCGCCGGCGCCAGCTCCCACGGCTGGGGTGGAGGCAGGTCCCGCGGGGGCGGGACTCCCGTGAGGGGGTCGCCCAGCCGGCGGGGTGCGGTCTCCGGGAAGGGCGGCAGCTCACGCCCGCTGAGGGCGGCGCGCTGCCGAAGCTGCAGGATGGTCTCTTGCCCCTGCTGGTTGCTGACGCGTGGGCTCCACGCGTAGTAGCCATTCGGACGCAGGACGTACGCGGCATAGGGGTTGCCGCGATCAGAGGGCCCGTGGTGCGATTGCTCGCCGAAAAGACCTCTCGGGCCATGTCGAACAGCACCCGCTCTGATGGCCAGCACCAGACGCTGCACACCGCGTCGCCGACAGGAGGGGGCTGCGAGTACGTGTGCAGCCCGTTCAGCCGCACTGTGCGGCGAGCAAGGTCGCTTGGGTCAGGAGGATGGCTCGACACCAGCTCCCTCCTGGGATCCGATTGGGGAAGGAGGCAGGTGATGGCGCGACCCACGAGCTCCCGATACACCACGTGCATCTTCAGGCGGTAGTCGTCGGGCCCTATCCACTGCGTCCACCTGACCGCGGCCTGGTACTGGTCGCGGAAGACAGCATGCACGCTGTCCATGGCGCCCAGGCCAGCTGGAGGGAGCAGAGGTGCTGCGCCACGTAAAGGGAGGAAGAGGGAGGCGAGGGGGAGGGGCCGGTGAGTGCGCGCGACAGAGGTCCCTAGCACGGCGAGCTCAACGCTGGCCGAAGCCGCGGTAGCTCAACGCGAGCAAAGAAGACATGTGCGCTGCAAAAGGCTGTACAAGTGCGCGCGATGCCGCGGCGGACGAAGAAGACGCCACAGGACTCGCGATGATGGGCGTGCGAGCCCCGATGCTCAAGAACTCCATACGTTGAACTAGAAGACCAGCAGCAGGGGAATTACTCCTACGATAACGCCATTCGGCGCTACAGCAGCGCGAGGCCCAAGCCCCGCGCGCCCATGCAGCCGACTACCCCATAGTCCAGGCCATGCCGGCCATGGATAAAACTCTCACTTGTGTATAGCTATAGATGATGAGCTGGAGCTCCAGAGGCGGTCCGCGGTCGAAGGCCTCAGCGAGGCGCCCAGGCGTCCCCGAGCGCCGGCAGCCTCAACTAGGTCCCAGGGGCTGGGAGGCTCGGTTTACTGTGGTGAAGAGGGCGAAATGGCACGGGCTAAGTCCCGCCTGCCGTCGTGCGGTTGCACGTTGGACGGAGCAATGGGATGCCGATGCCGAGAGCTGATGATGACAATGATCCTAACCCCTCAAGCTGTAACCTCCGATCCCCTAGCGTCCTGGTGGTGCGCAAACACCAGGATGCGCTCAAGCCAGCGCCCAAAGGCAGCTACGCTCGGCAGCAAGGCGCGCGTCAACCCCAGACAGCAGAGAACTGGCCGTAAGAGCCCTTGCCCCTTGTCAGGCTCGGCACTCAACTGTTCACCTTGCTATCTACTTGGAAGACGTCGGCTATCCCATGCTAGGCTACACTACGAAGTGGTAAAAGGAAAGTTGTTCCCCTGACGCAAATGGGGCGGGCTGCGGACTCGCGCTGTAAGTCGGGCACTATCCTTGTTGCTTACAGTAAAGCTCTGGAGTATTGGCACAGACCACAGTAAACAGAGCAACGCAACCAGCGTTGCTCGGGACCAAACGTAAGCGTCCCCTGTACGGCAAAGAAAGATGCGATCTGCACCGTCCGATACTGACCCACCGACCCGCACTTGTCGAGCTAGGTCACTCACAACACCACAAGGCAGGCCAAGCACCTCACGTGAACAGGTAACGGCTCACACAACCCGAGCTCCAAGCGAGGCAAGTACTATCGCACGCTTGCACGGCTTCGCACCAGCTCGACCCGATTACTGACGCAACAGACCCAATGGGCCTCTACAAGTCAAGTAACAACCACGAAAGGCAAAAAGCCAAACCTAACCGCTGACAGTGCGATCACTCCCTTGCCACGCATGCCACCGTGGGAACCTCCCCTGCACCTGCCGGCACTCTTGCCACGAGACCGCGGTACCCGGGACCGATACACGGCACGCACAGGGCATCAACCTGCGCCTTACTGCACCCAATGACAGCGAAATGACCAGGTGCAGTGCCGGTCGTGACACAACAGATACCGATAGCCCGTACCGTTGACCCACATGCCCAGCGCCCGCACGCCGTACGCTGCTTACCACGTGCAACACCACGTGCAACACAGACACACACATTACCGGTACGTTGGCGCGTACATAAACCTACCCGTTCAACTGCGAGTACGCCGTCCCGCTCTGCAGGTACCTGCTCACAGCTTCGGGCGTGGTCGCCGCGTGCTACGCGGAACACGCGGACAGCTATCCATTGTACAGCAGGGCAAGGAGCTGTTCGTTGGGCTGGACCTGACGGCGCTGCCGGAAGCTGTACGGCAGGGATACGTGGCGGTGGGAGTGGAGGTGGAGGCGGAGGGGCACGACCAGGTGGGGAGGGCAGGGCCGCCTGGGCCAAAGCTGTAGCAGTTGCGTGCGATATGCGTCTTGATGGGGATGGGGGAGGGGGGAAAGTGCTGAGCACTAACCCGTCCAAGTCCAAGCGGTGACGTTGTTGAGCGGAACGAGGCCTCGAGCTCTTGACGGAGGTGTTGACACGTCCGCCTTCGGCTCCAGCGGCAAGGCAAGCAAGTACCATGACCCCGAGACTGGGATCATGACTGCCCGAGCCCTTCGCTCCCAATCAGCAACTTGTTTACATTTTCCGACCATTTGCAATAACCCTCCAGGGCTCAACCAACAGTCCCATGGACTGCGGCACCTACAACAATTGCTACACGTGGAACGAGCTGGCGGTGGTCCGGCTGGTGCAGGGGAATAGGCGCAGGGGCGGCGGGGGCAGGGGGCGCTCGCAGCCGGGGCCCAAGGTGGTGCCTGTGCGGGAGGGCGGGACCGGGCGGCTCTTCACCAACCTGCACGGCGTGGCGCTGTATCAGCAGCACAGCGGGAGGCTGGGCCCCGCCAGCCAGGTGGTGCAGGACCTTAACACACATGTGTTCGTGGCGGCAGCAGGGGGAGCAGCAGGGCAGCAGCAGCAGCAGGCGGGGGCAGCAGGGCCGCTGGGAGGCAGGCAACGGGCACAGAAGGAGAAGGCCGAGGATGAAGATCAGCGGGACGATGGGGAGGGCGACTGGTGGGATAGGGAATGGTGGGAGCGGGAGGGGGGCGGGCACGAGGAGGGCGGCTGGGTTTCCAACCATGAGTCGGACGCGGGTGAGTGCCCCCTGGTGATTACAGACGACCGATCGTCGAAGGCACGGTACTGGTTTGGCCCGGGGGCGGAGGCCTGGCCAAACCAGGAGTACAGCAAGCCGGACGTGCTGGGGAGGATGCAGCCGTTGCCCCCGCGCGTGCTGCCCACGGGAGGCCCTCAGCGCCTGCAGCTGCGGCTGCTGCAGTGTGCGGACAGGCCGGAGGGCGGCGACGGCACGCGCTGGAGGCACTACATGCGGTCGGGGAGCATCACGCTGCACCTGCGGGCCAGGCGGGCGTGAGGGTGTGCGGAGATGCGGCTGTGTGAGTGTGTGGATGATGGGGAAGGATCGTTCGGCGGCGGGTGCCAGGGGTAGGTGCCAACGGACGATTGTGAGTGGGGAGCGTCGCGTCGTACCTGCGGGCGATGCGTGCGTGAGGAGGTTTGGGGCGGGTGAGGCGGCTGGCACCGGGGAGGCCAGCGGCTGGGCGTGAGCTGGGGAAAACCATGCTGCACTTGCGGGCGACGCGGGCGTGAGGGTGTGCGAAAATGCGGCTGTGTGTCGTACGAATGTACACTGTTACACTGCTCCGCATGGGCCGGCTCACAGCAAGGAGGCCCTGTGAGCGTCCTCAAGGCCAAGGGCTGTGGGTATGGGTGTGTGGGTGATGGGGGAGGATCGGCGGCGGTTGCCAAGTGTAGGTGCCAAGGGAAGATGACGAGTGGGAGTGGGGGAGCGTCACGCTGCTTGGGCCAGGCGGGCGTAAGGGACTCAGCTGTGGGGTTGCCTGCACGGTCAGCACTGAACCGGTGCGCTGCTGGTGTCACCACATGCGGTGGGCGGTGGGGACGCATGACGCTGCACCTGCGGGCCGGGCGGCATTTTTGGCATTTTGTGTTACATTCCAGGTGGTGTGGCCACACGATCCTCACTGGTCCGGGCGGGCATGAGGGTGTACGGTACGCGTGAATCGTGTGGGGCGTCAGGAAAGCTCGGAAACGGAGGGATGGTGGGGGTGTGGCGGCGGCGTGGGGGTGTGTATGTGGAGGTCAGGAGGTGTACGGCGGTGTACCGCTGTAGGCTGCCTTCGGTTGGGTAGCTTGCAGCGACCGACCAAAGTCAGGTCTCCAAAGGCCCTTCGCTGAGCGCAGTTTGGTGGGTGCCGGTAGCTTTGGCCTTTGGGCCGTGCCGCTGTTGTTGCTCAACCCCTGGGACGGCATCGCCTTGCCTCCGAGCGCCTGGCGTTGCCCTTGCCACCGCCAAGACCTTTTCCATGTATACTGCGCAGCTGAACAGCTGGATTGCTCGCGTTTCCGTCGGTTACCAGACGGCTGGGACTTGCAACATGGCTCTTGCTGTCCTTGGGCTATACGCTTATAGCAATGCGCAACAAAGAGTTCACTTAATATTATCATTGTCCTCAAATTAGACCTGAGACGCGTAGTTGGCCAGCGTAGTGACATGGAGGGGAGTCATCTTGCGTGACGTCCCCGTAACCTCAAGCGCGTTCCGTGGCCTGCTTACACACTATTGGAACGATCCACTGGGCATTCCACGTGCGCACGACATGCCTCGCCACGTGCCACACACGCACGACTGCGGAAGGGACGAAGGGTCAATCCCACCATGGGATGTCACGCAACAGTCCGTGCCATGCAACGAAACGTACACTCAGGTCATATTCCACCATACATGCCATCGGCACGTGTTCGTACCCGCAAGTTCGGATACCGGTAATGGGTGGAACAACATGTCCCCTAGCCCTACGGTACGGAAAAGGCCTGCTGCTGTGGCGTGCACTAGCCCTGTACTGGCTTGCCCTGGGGGCAGACGTGGATGGAGGCCTACCTGCATGCCCCTGGTCGCACAGTGCACGCAGCCGCAGGACTCGCCAGATACGGTACTCTGAAGCCACACTTCCACACAAATGAACCCTGCTAAACATCAAGCCGTGACGTGGACATGCACGCCATGCAGGCCCAACACGCCAACTGCCGGGCTGCAGTCATGTAACGCTCATCATCGAACGCCGCAATTCATCAGCGTGACGCCACCCCCGCCGCCAGCGCCTTGCACTCCGCCTTGTGCCCCTCCTGCCAGTGCGCCCGCTGGCAGTCCGCCCCGCAGTACCGCACCGCCCGGCACCCGCCGCACTGCTTGAGCGGCAGCGCCCACTCGCCCTCGCACCCAAAGTTGCCGCACCGCGGGTTGCCGCACACGCGCAGCCGCAGCAGCGCCAGGTCCCGGCCCGGCGGCAGCACCAGCGGCGGCGGCCGGGGCCATGCCGGTGCCAGCAGGGGCTGCGGCGGTTGTGGTTCGTTGCCCCCGGCACCCACATCCCTCTCAGACAGGTCCATGGCCCCGTGCGAACATCCTGGCCCTCCATGCCTGCTTGGATGTCCACCTTTGGGTCATCCACATACTTCTGAACGTCTTTGTACACCGCCGCCGCGTATTGCAGGAAGCCCCCCCCCCCGCAGCACTGCCACTGCCGCTGCCGCCGCCGCCGGGGCAGCAAGGCGTGTCTCCCTGGGGCTCCACGACCTCCCCTGCCGCCAGCTTCAGTAGCGCCAGGGCCTGAGCTGTGAAGGGCCGCCCGAGGGCCGGACGTATAGCGCACCGCAACGGCGCCGCCAGGCACCCGGCACACGCGTCGCCGCCGCTGCCTCCGCTGCGGCCGTCGCTGCCCAGGCCACTGGGGCTGACGGCGGTGGCGGCGACGGACGGCGGTGCTAGCCAGCTGCGCACGCGGCCGCTGAGCGCCTTGTGCGCGGACAGGGTGACAACGAGCACAGCCACGTCCCGGCCGAAATCTTGCTTCAAAAGCTCGTCCTCCACCGGCAATGCACATGCCGCCGCCAGCAGCCTGTGCGGCTGGCACGCCAGCAGCTGCGCGGGGTTCAGCAGCATGGGAGGGCGGCAACAGCGCACCAGGCAGCCGAGTACCACGGACACGGCCAAAACCTGCTCGTTGATAGGCTGTACGGCAGACTCCCCCGCAGCTGCCGTACCGACCCCCACCCCCGCCGCCAGCTGCCACGCGCACGTCGCCGCCAGGCTGCTCGCCACCCGTGCAGCCAGGGCCAGCGCCTCGTGCGCCTCGTCCACACACACAGCGTCAGGGGCCTGACACGTGGACGCTTCAGCGTCCCGGCTGGTATCAGGGTCCTTGCCCGCCAACCTCCGCCGCGCCTGACTTTCTAGATCCTCCACATTTCCTCCTAAGGCCACAAGCACCCCGAACGCCGTGCGTGCGGCTGTTGGTGGTACCGTAGTACGTACAGGCAAGCGGCATTCAGACATGAACAACCATGGCCGTCCTTAATGATGACAGGCGCCAGACCCAAAGTACGGTGGACTCCAGCCTATGCCAATCGTATTGGCGTTACTAGGTCTGCTGAGACCCATGCATTACTGCGCATCCGGAAGTAGGCAGGCACCCCAGGCCCCAGCCTCTGTACTACGTCCCCACGCAACTTAGTGTATTCAGCTCTTGCAACCATGCCAAAAACAAACGGCACCTGCCCTTAATCTTGTCAAGTTGTCATCAAGTTGTCATCAAGTTGTCATGCATCTGCATCGCCCCACACTCGTCATGCTGCTCGGGTCTCGAGTAGTGAAGGTCGCAACCCCCGACATGCCAGGGCCCACTTATGCAGTAAATCGCATCCACACAACATGTATGCTCACCAGTCCATCTTTCCAGCCCCCGCCAGAGCAAGCGTTAGGTTCGGCCAATGGGCCGCACTCTGCTCATGCAAAGATGCATGTATTCCGCATGCGATTCCCCATCTTTTGGCCTCAGCGCCAACCCATGTCACCTCATGGCGCATAGCAGGGCCGTTGTGCTTCTGTATGAAACACCCTGGACGGACGGTTCTCACCGCACCTGCCCACCGAGACCGAGAATAATGCAGTGCAACCCTTCCATGAATCCGATCATACGATCCGCATTCGTTCGTTCCCTCAAGCGCGTCGGCCCTCCTCCACCCCAAATGCTATGCCTCTCTTGCATCTCCCCTCGCTCCCGATGCTCAGGTGCTACCCCTGCCCCTGCCCCTGCCCCTGCCCCTGCCCCTGCCCCCGCCCCTGCTCAGCCCCACTGCCCTGACCCTCCCCTTCCTCGCCCTCCTCCCCCTCCTCACCCACCGAATGCAGAGGCAGCAACCCCCAAAAGGGGCTAGGTGGGCCCGGGGCAGGGGCGACTGGGGTAGTTAGCGGCCAGCGCGGTGCAGAGGCGGGGTGCCCCTGCTGCTGCCCCTGCCCCTGGCCCTGTTGCTGCCCTTGCCCCTGCCCCTGCCCCTGCTGCTGCCCCTGCTGCTGCCCCTGCCCTTGCTGCTGCACAGGCAGCTGCGGTGCCAGAGCTCCAAAGGACAGCTCGCCATCCAAAGAGGGATCGCATCGAATGTGGCGTTTGCAGCCTGCGGCAGCCGGACGGAGGGCCACAGACAGCGTTTGAGGCATTGTTAGATTCTAAGATATGTATAGATCGGCAGCTAGTTAGTTGTTGAAATATGATGGTGATGTAGGATGGTGCCAGGACTCGCCGTGGCTGCAGCTACGGTACGCGTCAGCCGAGCGAACTTGATGCGATGCACCGAGCACCCAATCACATTGAACTGATGCACCGTCGGGTCCTTGGGGACCTCGGTACAACCAGCAGATGTTGCGCAAGGAACATTGGACAGGCCTCACCTCGATGTGTCGGCTGTTGCTGTCGTTGTGTACCCCGCCCCCGCCGCCGCCTGCTCCAGTCCTGGCCGCCACCGCCGCCGCAACACTGCCCCCAACCGCTGCCCCCTGCTGCCCCCCGCCCCCGCCCGCCAGCACACTAGCCTGCTCCTCCTCCTGCTGCTGCTGCTGCTGCCCCTGCGCACCCGTCGCCCCACTCGCCCCTGCCCCGTCTGGCCCCTTGCCCTTGCCCGCCCCCGTGTCCGGCCCACACCTCCTCCACAGCACCACCCCGGCCACCACCGTCGCCAGCGCCACGCCACCTAATACACACCCTGCTAATACACCTGCCTGCGACCTCGACAGGGTAACAGCTCCCCCCTGGTCACTGCTAGCACGTGTCGAGCCCGGTGCCAGCATGGGTCCAGGCGGGATCGATGGCGGAACCCCGGGGGGCGGAAGGGGCGCGCTGGAGGGTGGCGAGGGCGGCGGGGGCGGCTGCAGGAAGCCGAAGGTACCGGGGGGGAGGAAGCCCCGAGGCGCGGGTGGGAAGGGCGGGGAGGGCGGGGGGCTGGGGAGACTGGGTGGGTCGGGGATCCAGGGGGGCTCGGGGGGAGGAGGGGCGACGTACCCGCGGCACTCCGTCTCGGCTATGGCGGGGTCTGCGGGGGTGGGCGAGGGCGGGGGCGGGGACCGGGACGGGGGGTGGGCAGTTGGGAGATGCAGGAGCCGAGGGCGAGCAGCATAACAGCGTTGCAGAAGGCAGGGATTTCAAAGGCGTTGTCCTGAAGTATTGCATGCATGCAGGTCGCGAAGCTGGTGCGGATGAGCGGCGCCGTTTTACCGAAGTACTCTGAGGTGGTGAGCGTCACGTTTGTGCCCCACATCCCCTGGTAAGCCACGCGGCCCAGCAGCAGGGAGCCGTTCGTGGTGGGGGGAAGCACCTGCGGGATGGCGGCGGACGAAAAGAACGGCTGTCAGTGCTACAAGTGTGACAAAAAGAGTACTCACGCCTCTCACCGCTGCACAACGAAATACGGCAGCTGGGCCGCCCGCAGATCGATACCGCCGTGCGGTGCTCGTGCGCAACCAACGTACCCACAACGCACCCACGTGCGCGCGCAATTGCATGGCAAGAGCGCGTCCACTGCACAACCCCTCCCTCAACCCACCGTTGCACTGAGTGGCAGCTCCGACAGTGCCCGGGTGTACTGTATATGTACCAGTCTAATACCATACAACACGGGTGTACTGAATATACTACTTCTTTTGGTACATGTTAACCTTCATCATATGCTGTGTAGACCCTCCCATCGACCCACCGTTGCGTTGAGCAGCAGCTCCGCCAGTGCGCGGGTGCTGCCCGGGCCCAGGTCCGGGGCCGCCGTGAAGCCGGTGGGGTCCTCGAACACCATGTCGGGCAGCTCGGCGTCCAGGGAGGACACCTGCAGAGGGACGTTGTGAACAGGACGCCCCTTACTATGCAGTGAAGGAAGTTGTGCGTAACACGGATTTATTCTTTTCACCAACCATGCATTCTGCAACGAATTCGAAGAATGTCAGCTTCCAGACGACGCCTGCATGAAAGGCATGGCCGCGGGGTCTCAATTGGCCATGTCGGGCAGCTCGGTGTCCAGGGAGGACACCTTAAAGGGCACGGGTGCGCCGTGGTTATCGGGAGACAGGGTCCAGGTGAGGTGCGGGAACCGTGAACGTATAGGCGTTGCACGGCATCAAGGTGCCGTGCGGTGCAGGACGCAGGGCGGGCTGCGACCCGATCAGCGGCCGAAGCCGAAATGGTGGGACGTGGGAGTCTCATCCCCAAGTGGCAAAGAGGCCGTGCACGTGCACGTGCAGCACACCAGTGCGAGCAGGTACGCGGTACTCCTGGGTGGGGTACTTCTGTTGACAAAGTCGGATGCTTGTGTCTACTCTGAGGGAGCCTTCACCGCATCGGCCCTGCACCACGCCCCTACACGCACCGTGCACAACAATGCCCGCGTCCTGTCCGCTCACACACACCTGCTCAGCGATGTCCGTCCGCTCCGCCAGCACCGCCGCCCCCGGGGCCCGCCGCGCCCACCCCTCGCCCACCACGCCCCGCAGCCTGCCGTACAGCGCGTGCAGCACGCCGTACTCGGCGGCGGGCAGCAGCAGTACGACGTCGCGCAGGAAGAGGCGGGGAGGGGAGCCGGGCAACCTGGCAGAGGCAGGAATCGTGAAAGCGGCGCACGTGTCATCCATACCGTAACGGTATATATGCACAGTCAGTCCTGTCGACAGGGCTTTACTTCTTCTGGTTTTGAGGCGTTACCTTGATCTTTAGTACCTTCACCACCTATACATCGGCTAGGCTGGGGCCCCATCATGCACTTGGCACCAGTGTTCCCATGCTTCCCTGACGCCTTACACAGTTCCCCGCGTTTACGCGTATCCCTCATTCACTTGCCTGTCGAAATCGAACAGCAGCAGGGCGGCAGCCGGCAGCCACTGCTCCGTGCCGCTGGGGAGGACCTCCCCTGCCTCCTGGGGACCTCCCCTGGCCAGAGGCGACGGCGGCGCGCCCCCCGCAGCCGGAGACGTGTCCGCCCCGCCGTCCTGCAGCAGCCCCCTCACACCCGACCCGCCCAGCCTCAGCCGTATCCCTTCCGCCCCCGGCCGCAACCCTCCAACCCTGCCGCCTCCCCCCAACTGCTGCTTTTCACTCAGGAGGATACCTTGCCCCCGGTCAAGCACCTCCAACCTCTGTAGAGTGGCGCCGTCTTTACCCACGGCCTGTAGTGCCCTCCGCAGCTGCTGCTGCCTCCTCCTCCCTCCCTGAACCTCGCCGCCTTCCCCAACCGCCGTACTGCCATCCGCTGTAGTATCCGTCCCCGTGCGCAGACCATTCCCTACATCACTCGCGAACCCAAACCCGATCCCAATCCCCAACCCGTCATCCGGAACCCCTGGTTCCGGAGCGTCCGGCGGCGGCGCTGGTGGCTCCTGTGGCGGCTGCGGCGGGCGCGGCGGCGGCGCGTCCAGGCCCCAGCCCGCCAGTGGCACGGGTCGGCCGGCGGCCAGACGGGACAGCACCAGGCGGCGCAGGGCGATGTAGGTGGTGGATGGCAGATGCAGGGCGCGGGATAGCCCCCCTGTGTGCAGCACGGTGGGGGCGCTGGGGTGGCCCCACAGAGTGGTGTTGGATGACACCCAAATGGGTGGAACAGCTTCCTCCTCCTCCGCGTTGGCGTTGCTTGTGCCGCCGGTGCTTCCCGGGCTCGTGCCGCTGTCTGGCGGTGCACTGGACTGCAGAGCATCTGCAGGTGCAGGTGTGGGTGTCAGCTGCTCCGCCGCAAGGAACCGCCCCCGCCGCCGTCGGTACCTCCTCCTCCCCAAATCGAATGTGATTGAGACCTCCGGATCACTGCCCGTGTCACTGCCGTCCCGCCCGCCACCTCCCCCCATCAAAACCCCGCCTCCGCTACCCGGGAGGCCCGCAGGGGGCTCCCCTGGTGCAGGGGGCTTCTCCGGGGCCTGGGGAGGTCTCGGGGGATCGGGGGGCAGCCGGGGGCGTCCCGGGGGGTCGGGGGGCGGCGGGGGGCGGGGCAGCTGCACGGAAGCCGAGCAGCGGATCGTGACGGGGAACGAGGCGCCGGTGGAAGTTGCCGGAAGCTGCGGGGTTAGCTTTGACGAGCTGCCGCCCAGCTGCGGGGCCCAGTTGAGGGTCCAGCTGCCGGGGTAGATGCGGCCCTGCGGCGTTGGAGGGGAGGAGGCACATAGGGATGCAGGGTGTGTGTGCACAGGGAGGAAGGGCAGGAGGGCTACCTGGTATGTGCGCCAAGCGGTAGTGCGGAAGTGAGCAGGGTTTCACAGTGGCAAGGATCTACACATCTAGTCTGCCCTAAGCTACCTAGTCCACAGTCTGGCCTAGCTTAGCCTACCAAGCCGCACAGTTACGCAGCTCACTTGTCGCGCCCGCCCCCCCCCCCACACACACACGCACATACTGGCCCAAGCCCTCCTCCCCGTAACCCATTCCGACACTGCACCCTTTCCCGCCCGTCTTACCTGCTGCTTTTAGGTACGGTGCCCTCACCCCCGCACACACCCGCGGGGGATCCATGCCAATGATCTCCCGCGGTGCATGGGGTCGGTCGTGAGCCTCCTAGGCCCCGACCCCATGCCCGCATGCACCTGGGGTCGTACGGTACGCCGTACTTCCCTATGTGTACTTTGCACCTTTGCCTTTCCTCCCATGTTATTTGTTTGCACATCATAGCCGCATCTGCATGCATTCCATGCCCTATTTCTCCCACTGCCCGCTGCTAACGACGCCGCGCCTCTGCCTCTTGCCCCCCTTCGCGCCGCTCCGCCCGCCCATGCTTCCGCTAGGTGAGTCCGGGGTTGCGATTAGTGGTTTGTCTACGTGTCTGGGTGGGAGCCGGGGCCGGGAAGCTTAGAGCACGCACGCGCGCATCTCTCAGCCCAGCTATCGGCCGATGGCCCTTCCAACACCACTCGACCTACTCAGCCGCTTTAGACTACGCTACTGTTGCCAGCGGACCTTCCGCGCCGGCCAGCCTGCCGGTGCATGCTATGGGAGCTGGAGCGGACGGCCAACCAATACCTCAGTGGGTCGCTATTAGTTTACCAAACGGTTGCCATTACTACTACTACCACTAACACCCATTCGCGTTACTGCTTTCTTGTTCCCCCCACACCCCCCACACCCCCACTCCACCACCACGCACCTGCAACACCGCCACGCGGCTCAGCGGCACCGTGAGCTTGACGTCCTCCTCGCTGGGCCACGCCTCGGAGGCCGGGCCCTCGCCAAGGGAGTCTCCCGTGCCAAGGGAGTCCTCGCCACCAGGGGAGTCCCCGGCCCCTGGGCCGCCCCCCGGCGGCCCCCAGCCCAGCACGCCGTGTGGGGGGCCCGCCAGCTGCATGAGACCCACGCCGGGAGGCACAACGCCAGCACCTGCACCCGTACCAGCCCCATTGCCTTGGACGCTTGCCGTACTACCACCATCCGTACTGCTGCCTGTGCTGGTGGTGCCGATGCCGGTGCCGCCATCCGTGCCGCCGGTTCGGGAGGTGGTGGTGGAGGGCCCAGCAGCAGCAGTGGCGGTGGTCATGTTCATGGCGTTGCCGATGACGTAGTCGAGGTAGGCTGTGCTGCACGTGAGTGTGGTGTTGACCAGGTCGATGGGCGGGGCGGTGAGGCCGCCCAGGTGCGCCACGAAGAGAGTGTCGTACAAGGGGGCGCCGGTGGCGGGGGAGGTCACCAGCAGGGAGGACAGGTCGGGGGCCTGGGGGACAGAGACGATAGGGGAGAGGAGCGAGGAAAGCATGAGCCAACACGCATGTGCGGAAGCAAGCATACCAACGGAATTCAGAATGGTAGCGCACGGACGGTGAAGCTCGGCTGGTCAATTTGTATGCAGCTGTGTCATTCGAGGTACTGCACAGCTCGTCCTTTACCTTGGAGACCCCTCCCTCCACCCCACGCCCCTTACACTCCACCCAGCCCTCTCTCCCAAACCACCAGGCCGACAGGATCGGCCCACCTGCCCCAGCATGGTGTCCCGCAGCCGCCCCAGGAACGTCCCTCACACGCGTCTCCGTCAGGATCAGAACACCATGCCAGCCTCCCCCAAACCCCACAACCTGACGCCAGGTACCCACCTGCCCCAATATGGTGTCCCGTAGCCATCCGCCCCACCAGAAGTCCCCCACACGCGTCAGGGCGGTGTGCCAGTAGCGCAGCTCGTCGCACGACACCACCACCGTGCAGTGGTGCAGCAGTAGGGACCCCACCGCGGCCCGCTGGTCATCCTCTGGCACACTGCGGGGCGGCAGGGGAACGAGGCAGTCTGGACGTGACGGGCAGGGTAACTGTAGATTCAGTTTAGTATATATAGGCCGACGGTCAGTGTAGTCTGTTGATTGCAAGGCGTAGGGTGCAGTGTGCAGCATGAGAGCTCCTCTGAGGTTCAATGGCCCCCTCCCGCACACTACAGGACGTGCAGCATCCAGCCGAAGCCTGCTTCGATGCTAGTTACTAGTTACTAGTCGCTAGACTTGCTACTTGCTTCGAATCTGTAACACGTAATGCCTTTTGATATGCTACTGTGACCCCGCAACTGCATTCGTACACCACAGGACGTGGGGGTGCGGCGGGGAGAACGCAGAGGCGAGGGTAAAGGAAAGGCGCGCATGCCCAATGTGGACAGGAGAACACCTCAAGTACGTCCTGAGCGTTGAAGCCGCTTCACTGCACGGAGTCAAGAACAACACGACAGCAAGCCCACTAACGCGCAAACCTATGTGCCCCCGGTACCCCACCTGCCCACCCGCAGGCTGCATCCCTACCCCTCCGCCGCACACCCCTCCCCCACGCCCGCCTGTCTGCAGGACAACCCACACAGCCATCCCAACCGGAACACATTTCACGAGCTTGCCATCAACCCTACCACACACATGTCACCTCGATTTGCGCTACCAGGTATCTCACTCCCCCATCCCCTCCCCGCTTCCCTCCCCCCTGTCCCCCCTTGTCCATCCCCAGGCCGTGCCCCACCCCCACCGGCAGCCCTAGCCAAGCCTTAGCCAAGCCCTAGCCAAGCCCGCCTCCAACCCGTTAACCCACCTGTCCAGCCCCAGGCTGTACCCCACCCCCGCCAGCAGCCCCATGGGCAGGGCGGCCGGACCTCCCGGCATTGCCCCCAGCACCGCCACCCCCTGCAGGTTGAGGCCCCGGGAAATGCCGCCGGCGGGGCGCGGAAGACGCGACTGCGGCCAGCTAGGTCCAGAACCGCAGGGCCTGGGAAGGGAAGGAGCATGGGGAAGGCGGTATGCGTGAACAGCAGCATTACTGTTGTGGAGAGAGCAGCGTGTGCTTGGTGTCCGGCGCAGTGGCTCCGGCCCGCTAGGTCCAGCACCGCGGGGCCTGGGAAGGGAGGGGTGGGGGGTGAAGTGGAGAGGTGGGCAGAGGGTAAGGCTAATGCCGCGAGGGAGCGGAAGAGTGCGGGAGTTGCGGGCCTTGGGAAGAGGGGTGGGGTGGGGTGCAGGAGGGCGGTTGACTGATGGGCTACCTAACTGTCCTTGGAGCTCGTCCCAGCAGGCGCTCCACTGCACCTGTCAGTGTGCTGGCAGGTCCGGGTTGTGCGCACGCCTCCCCCAGTCCCACAGGCACCCTCGTTCACTCGCTTGTTCATGTTTTCTCCTCTCAGACACCCACCCCCTCCCTACCTATCATGGTGATTTCCAACCCCGGCAGGAGCATGGGCTTCAGCCCCGCCAGGGACACGCGCCCCCGCAGGTAGATGGACACCTGCTGGTCGTTGTAACCGTTGGGGTTGTCCCGCATGTACGACAGTACGGTAGCCAGCTGCTGTCCGTCGTACACGGTGGCGGCGTGGCCGGGGCCGATGGGGTCGGTGTCGGCGGCGGGGCACTTGAGGAAGGCGTTGCTGACGGTTAAGGAGTCGTCGCTGTAGGCAATGATCTGGGTCAGGTTGTGCAGCACCTGAAGGGGGCAAGAAACAAAGCCCGTTTGCAAGTCGCTATCGGTACAACCAACCAATGGATAAGTATATGCATAGGCCCTGCGAGGTGGGGGTTAGTACAGTACACGTCACTGTTTTGCGGTGATCTGGGTGGGGTTGTGCAGCACCTGAAAGGGCCAAAAACACTGTTCCAGCGCTAAACATTTTGCGATGATCTGGGTCGGGTTGTGCAGCACCTGAAAGGGACAGGAAACACTGTTCCAGCGCCAAAAATGATGCGCGTTAGACAACTGCGTGCCGTGACAGAAGGTCCAATGTCCTTGCCACAGGGCCACACTGAAGCGCTGCCAACGCCCTGCATCCCTGAGCCCCGCGGCGCGCTGCCAATCGAGAATGGGGTGCGAGCTGCGGTTTGGGTGGTCTACGTCAAATGCCCTCTATTGCCTACAGCAAACAGGGTGATGCCCGCCGGCCGTACGTCCCCTCGTAAGGACCCTCGCCCGTTGCCTGTTGGCCCCCTTGGCAACCTTTGGCCGCCAAATGCGTACCCCCTGCCCATGCATCTGCAGGATTACGTCCCCGTGTGGCCCCTGCCCCCTGCCCCCCGCACCTGCAGGGTGATGCCCCCCGGCGGCAGGTCCATCTGCAGCCCTGTCCACTCCCACAGCCGGTCCCGCAGGTACGACAGGACCCGGCAGGACGGCAGGACGAGCGTCACGTTGTCGTACGACAGCCGCCCTCCCCGGTCCAGCCGGAAGGACACGGGTATGAGGGCGGTGTGCAGCGCTGACAGCGTCGACTCAAGGGAGTCGACAAGGTAGGGGGTGAGCTCCCGCAGAGAGAGGTTCTCCAGGCGCAGCGTGACACCTGTGGCGTGGGGGTCAACGTTTTTGGCATTTTGTGTTACACTCCTTGTGATATGGCCACATGATCCTCGTGGTGGCCCACGGGTCGCGGTGATGAGCAAGGGCAAAGGTCATGGTGTGTACTGTTCTGCTTGGTCGACTGGTTGACTTTGTGGGACGGTCAGGCGTCAGCTGTTGAGAAGGCTCCCACGCGCGAGTCCCGCAGTCTGTACAAGACCACGGGGCATTGAGCTTCTTCACTGGTGCCGTCATTGACACGACACACACTGTGCGCACCTGCCGGGATGCTGAACAAGGGTACCTGGCCTGTGCCGAGGGACATGGAGGGCCAATCGGGCGGCCCCGCAAACCCGTGGGGCAGCGGCCAGGGCAGCTGCTTCCCAACTATGGTGGTGTTACTCGGCAGGGTCGCCGTTGTGGCGGGGTTGAAGGTGGGCGCCATGGACACACCGGAGCTGCGGGAGGGAGAGGGGTAGGTTGGGCGTGGGTCCTGGGCGAGGCGAGTGCGGATGGGGGATGTCGGGGTGCAATGAGCCCCGTCTGTATGTCCTGGTAAGAGTATGAAGCCGCTGATCACCCTGTATTCACTTCTACGCATGTGCGGGAACCGTTTCGGTCGACCATGCACGGTGCAGACTGTACCTCGCATTGCAGGCGAGGACGGGCTGCTGGGACAAGCCTTCCTCAAAATTGATGCAAGTGCTGTTAAGAAAGTTCCCTGGGAGCCATAGCTCTTGGGCGCTTGGCCCTTGGGCCCAGGCTATCCCTCGGAGCCCCGGAAGCTGCCATGGGGTGACAAGTAATAATAGGAGTAGGTGCAGTAGCGGTTTCGCTCCCCTGTTGTTGGTTACGTTCATCAGCTTCTATTGGCAGTCACCCTTCTCCTTCGAGGAGCTGTGATATACAAGTACCACATCGTCGGTCATGGCATAATATCTGGTCAGTCTCTGGCGCTCGTGAAATAAGTGTATACTGATAAGACAAGACTCGTAGGGCACTGACGACTGACAGCTGCCGCGGAAGTTGTGCGCTGCTCGGCTTTCAACCGTTGCGGGCAGTCACGGCAGGACCGGTGCCGCCTGGTGCCGCCAGAACGGGTCAGCCCGTCAAGTGCGCACAAGCCGTCAAAATCCAGCAGGCAATCAAACATAAAGCTCTACGCTGCCGGCAGGGCGTGGGCCAGGGGCCAGGGCTCCCTGCGCAGCTACCTGCCACGTGCTGCCACGGCCATGGGCTATGCGATGCCCCTCACGCACACAGTGCGATCTGCTGATCAGGGCGCTCGCCATGCATGGGGTTCTCCCCTGGTTACAGCACCGTCTGAAGCCCACGTGTAC
Organism: Chlamydomonas sp. KOR1; assembly: GCA_036984285.1. Taxonomy (NCBI): domain Eukaryota; kingdom Viridiplantae; phylum Chlorophyta; class Chlorophyceae; order Chlamydomonadales; family Chlamydomonadaceae; genus Chlamydomonas; species Chlamydomonas sp. KOR1. Next base: position 27,718 of record BQMZ01000367.1, read on the forward strand.
AGGGAGTACCAAGGGAGCAGGGGGCATGGCCTCGATTCGCACAGGCCTACTACCGTTCGTGGGGAAGGATGGGACCTGGGGTGCTTCTGCTTGCCAAGAGGCCTCAGCTGAAGCGCCATGTCGCACTGTAGTCTGCGGCAACTGCTTCAATGTATACCGGTAATTGCAAGCTTGCAATCGCATCTCCCAACGGCTCGTCACAGGCAATTCTTAGCTCACACAGCACAGCACGTCCAGGGCCACATCCTGCGCAATCCGCAATCGCAGCCCGAGATCCAATCTTCAGCTTACTTAAAATAGCCGGGCGTGCTGCTACACACTGCCAGTACGGTACCGACCAGGTACCGACACAGCCCCATGCCGGTGTCTCGTGCTGGGGGCTGGGCGCTGGGGTCAGCCTTGGTGGTGCCGCTTCCCCCCTTCGAACCTCCGTCCTACACACCATACGGTAACTTACCCCATGCTCTTGTGCCCCACGTCACCCGCTGACGCAACCTCAAATCCGCACTCGCACATTCACAAGCCATGCACTGCACCGGCGACTTGCCGACACCCGAATACCGATAGCTATTAGCAAGCTAGCCCACCTCAGCTCCCTGGACTAGTGGACGGAAACACGCCTGCCATCGAACCCGCAGCACAGGGTCTCATCACGGACGCCGGTCAAGGCAGGACAGTGCCACGTTTCCCATGACTGCAGGTACCGCCGGCGCCGCTGGCCGTACAAGCACCACCTCGGCAGGCAGCGTCACCGTACCCCGCCCGCCGGGCCTCCGCTGCACGCGCAGCACGCCGCTCTCCCGCCGCTGGCCCCCGCTTCTCACGTCCATGTACTCAAGCACCACGCTGGCAACTTCCACCTCCTCCTCACGGCCTTCGATCACAGGTTCCCTGCCGTACACGGCGCCCGCCGCCGTGGGCTGCATGGGGTTGTACGTACCGGCCGCCTGGCTGCTGCCGTCCCCGCCCATCTGCGGCAGTCGCAGCTCCAACAGCACCTCGCGGCTGTCCTCTGCACAAACGTCGCCAACAAAGACGATGCGCGTGGAGGCAGGCGGGTGCCGGGCCGTTGGGATGTTAACCGGCGCGCTGCTCGATGCGGCGGGGCCAGCAGAGCCGACAGCACCCGAACTGCCGACGGGAATGGCGGCGGCAGTGCTTGTGCCGGTGGCGGCGGTGGTGCCAGTACCGGCGGCGGCGTCGGCGGAGGCTGCAGTGGTGCGGTCGCCCGACCTGAAACCTGTGAGGGCCACACCCTCCACGGGTGTGACGCTGACGCGCACGTCCTTGGCCACCACGGACAGCAGCCTGCGCAGCGCTGGAGAGGGGGCACAGGGCACGGGGCAGGGGTCACGGGGCAGGGGCAGGGGGAAGGGGGCACGGGCACGGGTAGGGGCGGGGGTAGGGGGCAGGGAAGGCAGTTGGGCGGGGGATGCGATGCTCAAGGTGTGTCGGGGGACGCGCCCTGCAGGACTGGAAGAAGGAGCACGCGCTTCAGGAAGCAAGGAGGCAAGAGGCAAGGTCCGGGCAGGCAAGGTCCGGGCAGGCAAGGTCCGGGCAGGCAAGGTCCGGGCAGGCAAGGTCCGGGCAGCCAAGGTCCGGGCAGCCAAGGTCCGGGGAGGCAACAGGCAAGGTCCGTGGAGGCAACAGGCAACGTCCGGGGAGGCAACAGGCAAGGTCCGGGGAGGCAACAGGCAACGTCCGGGGAGGCACGGGCGATGACATGTCGAGGCACACAGGTGCATGGACTAGGAAGGGTCGTTCGTACATATGTGCGCTGTTTTCAGGTAGCTTGGAGGCCAGAGGGACGGACTGGTTGCGTGGCTTGCGCTGGTGGGGCAGCGAAGTGGCCTCACCGTCTCCAGGGCCCTCCGCTAGGTCTGCCTCTGTACGGATGTTGTAGGTCGCCCCGTCGACCAGGGCCCGCTCCCCTTGATGCATGACGTCTAGTCTGTGTTCCAGCCCCAGGCTAATGGCGTGCACCTTGATGGGCGAAGCGCCCGGCGCGGGGCCAGCCGCCCCCACAGCACCTGCAGCCAGCGCGTTGGGACCTTATCATGCACTTGGGAGAATTTGGGGGTAACAATTGCTGAGCGCACTGCCCCCACGACACCTCCAGCCAGCACGTTGGGGCCGGGTCAGTGTTTGGGGGCATGTGGGTGCAAAAATTGCTGAGCGCATTGCCCCCACAGCATCCCCAGCCAGCGCTGTCACCGTGCTCCCCTTGATGTTGCGGCCTTGGCATGCGTTTAGGAAGATTATAACCGTTCGGGCGATCAGATGCATGCCAGGCGCACTATCTCTTGGTACTACATAAACGAACATGTGCGGCATTGCCACTTCACACGACAGTGTGCTGGTACGACCCACATACGCCATCACTGCACGTGACGGAGCGTGTGGGAATGTGTCAAGCCCTGTCAAACGCACCGGTGCAGCTCTTGGTAAGCCTGAACAGGATGTGGCCGTCTACCAGGTCGCTGCTTTCTAGCAGCAGTGCGGCTTCCATTTGCTGCCGCAGCGCCGCCGGTATCCCCGCGTGCTGCGCCAGGTTGCCCCCGCCACCCCCGACCATCATGTCGACCATCACGTGCGCCAGCGTCCTGTTCTCCGCCGTCATGCGGGTGAGAGGCAGGTCCGTCCGAACGTCGCTCGCACGACCGTTGGTGATACCTGCAGCATCATATGACAGGGTACCGGTGTACTGGGAAGGACAACGGGGGACAGCGCCACTTCGAAACGCGTGAGTGCAGTGAGTGCAGTGTAGCGATGTATTTGTGGGGACACAGCAGCAGTCCACTGAAAGCAGGTAATAGAAGAGGGCGAAGCAATCGGCATGCAGCAACTGCAGTGTGTGCGTTCGGACAGTGCAGCATGCCATGCAATGTACATTGACCCTGCTTAACACAAAGCCGTGACGTGGTAGTGCGGAACTTGGTCTTGACGGAGGTGTTGGCATGTCCCGCGTCGTCGCCGTGTATATGCACGCATGCGGAGCGTGGCGCTAGCTAGCTGCAGCGCAGCACGCACCCAGGTAGTCGTCGTCCAACAGCTGGTTGATGAGGAAGTGGCACGTCTCCTTAGCCAGCAGGAGGGGCTTCCCCGAGTGCTCCAGCATGCAGGTGATGGCCAAGGGCTCACGCTGCGCCGCCTGGGGGAAGGCAGTTGCATGTGCGATTGACAGTTCACAGGTGCAGACCCCGTTGGGGCACATCCGGACGGCGAGCCCAGGGGCCCATACGGACGAAGAGTGCGCGATGAAAGAACGAGGCATAGTCGCCACTATTTACACGCCTTCGGGGGGAGGGGGGCCACGTGGTAGGGCACTAGTACTAAGCGTACTGACCAGTTCAAGCAAAAGCCGTGCCATGCAGTACCATGTAGGCCTGTGGTACCATTCCTGGGGACAAGGGGGTTCAACTACTTGGGAACAAGAAACGGCTGATGAGGGCTGATGAGGGCTGACACGCCACGTATGGACTGACGTGAGCATGGGGCAGATGGTGGTGACTCCCCTGTGGTTCAGTTCCAGCCGCACACCAGGTCAAAACCTGCCTGTGTTGCACCTCAGGCGTACCTTGAGTCTGAGAACCGCCCGCACAATCTCCCCTTCGCACGTGTCGTACACGCTGTGCTCCGGCGCCACGGCCAGCACCAGCGCCGCCCTCTGCCAACCGGCAAAGGCCCGCAACTGCTGCTCTTGCTGCTGCTTCCGCTGCGCGGCCGCTTCCTCCACGCCATTCGGCCACGCTGAGCTGGGTGTGTCAACACTGTCAACGCTTGGCGTGAGTTTGCAGCCGCCAAGGGTCGGCGTCGGCCATCCTAGGCGGAGCAGAGGCCCTCGCCACGGTTGCGCGTATCCTCTTGCGGCTCTTGGCGCCGGAGGAGGGCACCGCGCACCGTTGACCTCCCAGCCCCTTGACGCGTCCGCATGGCAGTCCAGGTGCTCGCAAATCCGCGCTTTGTCAAATAGCCGGCGGCGGACAGATGTGGTTGGGGCGGCGGCGGTGGCGGCGGCGGCGGCGGCGGCAGGCGCCTGCGTCTCGGGCCGGCGCCAGCCAGAGGCCTGCATGCAGACAACACCAATTGTGCACTAGTTGATTACTCAACATGCTCATGTATAGGCATTATCATGATCGTATCTGCCATGAGGAAGATCTGTCCAGCACAACCGCACTCTGGGCCCCCAATCATGATCGATACCTGGCAGTACTACTGTATGCATATAGGCTACGCTACGGGTGCAGTACGCGCACGACACCGCCCGACTTACGTTGGGAGCACCAAAGCTTGTAAGAAGGTCGCTTTGCCCGCCAACCGCTTGCATCAGGGGCAGTTGAGCGTGCAGTGAGCTGCTGTCTGCCGGTTTTCCGTTGGCAGCCACAGCGGCAGGGAGCTGGCCGCGCAGGCCATCCGCAGACTCAGCCCCAAGGAGAGCGGTGATCTGCATTGAGAGAAAGAGAAAATCAAACACCATTTCCCCCTGGGTCAGTGTAATACACTTGAACTTACGCGTTTGCACAAAGCCCCAACGCACCCTGGGGGCCTCCTTCAAGGCCTGCTTCAGCGCCTTGATCTGCTGGTCCCGCCTTGCCTCGCTGGGCGAGTCATTGGATGCCCACTCGCTTTCAGCCAAGGCCTGTGGACATGGTGCATCTGGCATGACGTAAATTGTGGACTTGGAACAATGCGAGCGCGACGGACCCAGCGTCGTGCCGGGCGGGGGAGTGCCGGGCAGGGGAAAGCAGGGGAGCTCCCGGCGCTTGTAAACACTACGGAAGCTTGCAGTCCTCGACAGACCATACCTTTGCTTCATCTGGGTATCCCACCGAAGCGGATGGTATCCAGTCCCATAATTCCCTGCTTTCAGGAGGAGGCGGTTGTGACGCCTTGTCGCCGGGGCCCATTGTCGATGGCAGCTGAACGTGCAACCTGGGTCAACGGGCAGCCAAATCGGCAACTTGGCTTTTGAGTTTATGGCATTCGAGGTTTCAACTCTGGGCCGTTGCCTGCCTGACAGGGCGGTATACCGGCTCGGAGGAGTAGCTGCAAGTGCAAACTGTGCTGCACGACGAGTCCTGACAACACTTAAGCTCCTGCTGTGGGTTATCTGGTCGATGGTACATAATGTCCCTACCGTGAGCGCTCGCTGATGTTGCCGGCTCCCTGGCAGTAGTTCGGGTGAAGCCTGCGGTGAACCCCACGGTTTACCGGCAAGACACTATTTCAAGTCAACATGACAAAAATGGTATGATGAGTATAGCTGTAAGTAAGGTATTGGCGGGAAAGTGTGCAAAGTGCACAACAAAACCATCGCGGACCTTTTGCAATTTGCAAGATCACGCACTTTGACGCCGTGGAGTCCCCCTCGATGACATAGCGCTATCCCTTTACATCCTTACGGTTGGGAACTCGCGCAGACCTAGGCTACGCTCAAGCTACACCCCTTGCGGGGTAGGCAGGGGAGGCCCTCGGCTGCCCCCATGCCCACACGCGCTTGCTTTTACCTCGTTTTTACCGCCACCTCACGAACCCCACCTCGGAAGCCACCAGCATTTCCTCATCCTCAATCACCTCCCCGTCTCCACCAACCACCAGCGCCGCTCCTGCTCGTCGTCTCCCCAGGTCCCCCTCTGTCCCTCTCCCTGCCCCAACGCACTTGCCCGCCTCCACACCCTTCGCACCCCTCCGCCCAACAGGACCCATCCCCAGCTGCCCCTCTCCGTCCCCCTCCCCCTCCCCACAACTTAAATCGGTATGCAGGATTATTGTATGGCCAGGGCCGGGGGTCCGAGGCGAGAAACGTTAATTGCCGGTAACTGTGCCGTCCACGTTCATGGGGGCCCTGGGCCCCTGGCCATCTGTATGGGCTTCCTTGAACAAAGTCAATAATGGAAGAGGGAAGAGCGCTAAACGCACACAGTGACTTGCCGCTCTTGCGTGCAGTCTACATGTCAGAACTCACAACAGCGGGACGCACACACCGCCGGTCCACGCACGGGTCAGCAGAAGGCCACACCGAGCAGCAGAATCACTCAGCCAGGCACCTTCGAAGACACCCAACCAAGATTCATTCGCCCCGTCGCTTGCCCATGCCGATCAGAGCACCACCCAAGCAGCACGCCTGACACGCTCGCAATCAGCACATCGTCGAGTAACGGTACCGAAGATGACATTGACAGCAATACTACCAGATGGCAGCTCTCGACCCGGCGACGCGCCCCGAACCATATTCGATACGGTAACATGCACTTGCGCAGTGCATGCAATTATGCAATCGAAACGTGTGCTACCTACCGCGCGCGGCAAAACACAGCAGTCACGCACGCTTGGCGGGTAGCCGGAGCAGCTGTCTGTGTTGTAACATGTGGTGCTGCTCACCCCCTGCAAACCCCCTACCCCAGCATGGAGATGCCAGGGAATACCCTCACCAAAAGAAAGATAGAAACGAATTGGCGCTATGATAAAGCGGCTACGCTAACGCATGAAAGCTGCAACGCAAACGCATGTACGCACTGTTCAGGGTGCACGCCGCTATAAGGAAGCAAGAGCTGCCACAATAGGAACCCATCAGATGTGCAAGCACATCAACCGTTCAAAGCCCCCAGTGTTCGTAATTTATGGATTACGTTCCCGCCCGCATCAGTCAAGGCCCTTTGGTGGGAGGCCTTAACAAGCACTGTCAACGCAACCGAAATCTCAAGGTACGTTAAACACTGGTGTTCGTCGACAAAAGAAACCCCGCCCTCATCATCAGCAGTGTTAACACACGCGTGTCTCTGCCCAGCTGCATGTACACTCCACAGCGCACCCCAAAAAGCACCACGGCGCCAAACCAAAGACTCGCAGGTCCATGCCTTCCACCCGGCTACGCAGACAAGCGACGTTTGCCCATCAAGCAAGGCACCTTTCGACACGCTCCACTGCGCACGCCACTGCTGCTGCTGCTGCTGCAGCTGCCTCGGGGACACACCTCGTGCCCTGTCACGCCGCCCCTAGCCCCCTACCGACCCCTCCCCCCGTCGCCGGCATTCAAGTCCCACCCGCCCCTCTCTCACCCTACCAGCACCACTCCCGCATCGCCCCCTCCTCCCCCCTGCACTGCTTTGAACAACGGTCATCACACCAATGCATGTGACGACTTACCCCCAGCTACCGCTACGGCTACCCCGGTCAGCCAGCACACCTTGCCAACCCGCCCCTCTGTCATCCCTCCCCCAAGCCGGCATTCCTCCCACTACCAACACTCCCTCGGCGCGCGCCCACACTCACCATCTGCTCCTCCTGCTCCGCCTCCATCTCCACCCTCAACCCGATCACCATCAATCACCACCGCGTCGCCCCTCCCCTCCCAGCTGCACTGCCTTTGCAGCCTGCTGCCCAACGCTTTGCTCACCAGCAGCATGCAAGGCGACTCCGTCGAGTGCAGGCAGGGGCAAGGTCCTCCACCAGCCCGTAGACCAGGGGTGGGCTGCCGCTGGCCCCCTCTCCGCCTCGCGGCACGAGCCTGGTACGCCCAGAGCAAGGATCACAGCATTGCCGATCATCTGCTGTGGGCTGGACTGGTGCTGTGGGCTAGCTTGGTGTTAAGGGCGCGGCGTTCTGAGCCGGAGCGGAAGGGGAGGCGGGGGATGGGGCAGCCGATGCCGACGCAGGAACGCCGCTATGCGGCTGGCTGGCCGCACCGGCACCGCTCAGGGCGTTGCTGCCGCTGGCGCTGTTGCTGCGGGCGCCTCCGCTGCAGGCGTCCCCGTCGCCTGGGAGACTCGGCCCCTGTCCGCCGGGCGACATGAGGGGCGAGGAGGTGGACGGCCCGAGGGCAGACGCCGCAGCCACACGTGTGGAGGCTGACAGCGCAACGAGTTGCTCCTGCCCCTGGCCCCGCTGCTGCTCCTGCCCGTGCAGTGGCGGCAAGCTCTCTGCCGCAAAGGTCGGCCGCACGTAGCTGTTTAATGGGCCTCCGTTGGGGGCATCCCCGGGTGCGGGGTCGTGGGGTAGGGCAGCGGGCTCGGGGGCCCCAGCAGGAGGTAGCGGCAGGAAGCCCGCGGCCCGACCACCGCCGCCTCCGCCGCCACGTGACATTTCCTTATTGTCCTGCTCGTGCTGTACGGCATGCTGCAGCCGACTGAGCCGTACGGCAACTCCCGTCCCCGCCGCCGTCGGCGTGTGCCTCACGGTCTCCAGGGCGGCGACGGCGTCGCCTTGCGCCGCCGCCACGACGGCGACAGCGCTGCCAGACGGCGGCGGCGGGGGCCGCTGCGCCGCTGGCTTGGGCGCAGTGTCGCGAGCGGTTCGCAACGGCACTCGGAAGTCCCAAGAGACACTCTCGGAATAATTCGGCTCCTCGCCTCGCGACTGATCCTGCTGCGCCGGCTGTTCGCCGTTTTGTTGCTGCCGCTGCTGCTGCTGCTGCTGCGGCGGCGGCGGCGGCGGCTGGTGCACCGGGGGCTGCGAGGGCGCAGCGTCCGCAGCCGTGCCGCTGTCCAATGACGGTCTTCCGCGAGGGGTTGGCTGCTGCGGTGCTTGCTGCTGCTGTGCCGCCGCCGCCACCGTCCCCACAGGCGGAAGTACCGCCCCCCGCATCAGCGCCGCCTTCGCCGCCTGCAACCCCCCCGCCGACTGGCTGTCCCTGTCGGCCCCCTTGTCGCAACCAACCGCGCCGCCGTTGCCAGCAGCGCTGTCCTGACGGGCCGGCGGAGCCGCGCCACCGCCGCCGCCGCCAACACCACCGCCGCCACCAGCAAACAGCGTCATCGGCGGCACCAAAACACCGCCGTCGGCACCTCCCGCCGCCGCCGCCGCCGCCGCACCACGCGCCTTCACGCTGCCTCCGCTGCCCCCCACCCCAGCCCCTCCTGCCGCCGCCGCCAGCGCCGCCGACCGCGACGTCGAGCCGTTGCCGCTCGCCGCCGACTTACGAGAGCGCCCGCTGGACGAAGTCGTCCGCGCCGGCGGCGGCGCCGTCAGCTCCCGCAGGATGCGCGCCAGGGTGTCAACCGCGTCGCTGAAGCGCGGGCGCTGCTGCGGGCTGGGCGACAGGCAGGCGATGCCCAGTTCGCGGTATGCGGGCGGGCAGTGCGCTGGGTCGGAGGGCCAGGTGTAGAACTCGGAGGGCAGGTTGGGAATACGGCGGCGCAGCGGCAGGCGGCGCGCCACCGTGCACCCGTGGAGCAGCTCCCACAGCATCACGCCAAACGAGTAGCTGCGGGGAGGGGCGGGGCAAGGGGCCATTACGATATGCAGAGGTAATGAAAGGCGGGCAAGCCGGATCAACGGGTGGGCGTGGAGGGGACGAGTAGGTGCGAGAGGACAGGGAGTAGGCACTGGCCACGGGTGATTGGTCTGAATGGGGCAACGTGTAAAGTTACGCACCCAAGTCGTGGTCATAGTCATAGGCAGGGGGTCTGGCAGGGCGGAGCCGTGGAGCAGCTCCGACAGCATCACGCCGAACGAGTCGGTGTACCACTGTGTCAGACCGGTGGCGATGGCTGCCCGGCACACAGCGCGCACGGGACGCAGTGTGCCCGAGGCGGCGGCGAAGGGATTGCCCTCTCTTAACTCACAGGTCTGAGGCGGTGGTCGCCCGGCCGTCCTCCACCAGCTCCGAGGCGATGTAGAAGGGCGTGCCGCGCCTGAGGAGGGTGGCCAAAGGGTGGGGCGTGGGGGTTACGGGTAAGAATGGAAAGATGGCGGGGTCCATGTCATTATCAAGGGCCTGAACACGCAGCAGTGACAATGGGGCGCTTCGCGACGCTCCGACCGATCGTGATTGGATCGGTGGCCGCGACTACTAGGGCCAGTACGCAGCTGAAGGGTCTTATGGCCAAGGCGGTGGCACGACGGGGTTACATGCGGGAATAGGAATGGCTTGTGCTACCTTACCTAATATTGCTGATGTGGGTTTCCCCCGCCTTCAGCTTCAGCGCCAATCCGAAGTCAGCCACCTTCGCAGACGGCAAGTACTTTGGGGTTCAAAACTTGCATAGAGGAGCGGATAAACACGGTGGTGCAATGGACAGCTGGCACGAAGGGTGTCCTGCCTTACGGGCGCCAACTGCACCATTCCCAGTGGGGCACGGCCAGTATGTACATGCTGTCTTTTGGCTAGCAGGACACACTGTGGGGCTGTCGTACACACGACGCCGTCCTGTGCCGTACCTTGGCGGTGTAGCCGTACGGCGAGGCGCGGTCGGACCGCAGCAGGATGTTGGCTGCGTGGGGGAGGACAGGGGAGACCCCAGGGATGGACAGTGTGCAGTGGGACGTCTGGGCCTGGTCGGTGAGCATTTGGCTAGAACGCGGGCCCCCGTCCTTGCAGAGGTGGGAACGCTCGCCGGCGGATGTGACAGACGGACATGGGGCAGGCCAAGCCCAGCGCCGTGTGGATCCCCGCGCACCCCCTCATGGGTGCCCTGCGATCCCGTCGCTGCTTGGCACTGGAGGTCTCCCTTGCGTAGAGGACCAGCTCTGGCGACAAAGGCACCGCAGGACGTCCCTTGCCCCTGTGTGTTAACCCACCTGGCTTGAGGTCGCCGTGGATAATTGATCGGTTGTGGATGTACGTCATGCCGCACGCGATCTCCAGCGCCACGCGCACGGCGGTGACGAGGGAGCCTCCGGGGGCCCCGGAGGCGGGGTCGGCAGCGGGGTCGGCGAAGCGTCCGCCGTCTAGCGCGTCCTTGAGCGTCCCGCCGTCGCAGTACTCCTGCACGAGAGAGCTTTAAATCAGACGCTTTCACACATCACGTTGAGCACTGCAATGAGTTGCTGGCTGCCTAGCCAAGGACACGCTGCTGCCACCAGATGGCCGCACAAGCTTTACGTCTGGGGGACTAGGCTGCCTGCTACCCCGTGCACCGCCCGCCCCCATGCGCCGGCATGTGCTGTACCTGGATGATGTACAGCTTCCAATCCATGACCCCGCCGCCCTCGGAAGAAGCCAGCGAGTCGCTGCCGCCCGCGCCGCCGCTGCCTGCGCCGCCGCCGCCGCCGCCGGCAGCGGGCGTCCCCGCGGGCACGGGGCACATGCGCAGCGGGCGTATGTCGTACGCGTACGTGTTGATGACGTTGGGGTGGTACAGCGTGGTGGCGATGGCAGCCTCCAGCATGGCCTGAGGAGCGGACAAGGTAGTGGGTAAGCGGGCCCCAGCCACCTGCTCCTTGAAACCTGCGCCCTTGTCCGTCTCGCACAAAGACACCCAACGCGTCCATCAACGCCATCGCGACGTCCAGACGAAAAGGTCCTGCGGTACGGCAACAGTGAAAGGGACTTGCTGGGCCCCGCACCCGCTCAGCCCCTTGCCCACCTGCTCCTTGAAGCCCGCCCCCTTGCCCAGGTCCGCGCCCTGCCCCGGCCCCACAAAGGCCTGGAACAGCAGCGTCTTGACAGCAACCTCCAGCCCGCGCCACTCGCCTGCGCGGGCAAATATGGATGGGCGTTCCTGCTTTGTCAATACCGGTGGGCGCCCCAAATCCCAAATTGCCACATACATACACAGTTAGTTTCTGCTAGGCACGCTAATAGGCGCATTTTCGAGCCGCCGGGCCGGGCTCGTCAGCCCTCAGCTTTATACCCATGGGACACTCAAGGTGAGTACTCCTCAGGTGAGCGGGTGGGCGTACTCGCACGAGCTGTGTCCTGCTGTGCCGCTGGAGTCGACGGTCGACATGTCTACCCCTCCGCCAAGACCAGGTTCCGCTCTACAACGTCAAGGCTTTGGTTTTAGACTGGTACATACACAGTTAGGCCTTGAACACTTCGAATTGGCGTCGTGCCAGCTCCGCACCTACCCTTATACACCACGCCGTGCGCGCCCGCCCCCAGCTGTGTGCTAATGGTGATCTGCTGCTGCTGCTCCCCAGCTCTGACTGAAAGGACGCCAGCGCCGCATACAGCTCCGTGCGCGGGTCCGCCGCCGCGCCGTCGCCCACCAGGCTGGCGGCGGCGGCGGCAGCCGCCACCGCAGCAGACGCGGCGCTGCCAGATGCGGAGCCGCTAGCGGCGCGGCCGGAGCGGCTCGAGACCGCGCTACCGCTAGACGCTGAGCCGCTGGCGGCCCCGCCGGAGCGGCTAGAGACTGTGCTACCGCTAGACGCGCGCGCAGTGCGGCCGCTGCCGCTAGTGGCGCTGGCGGGGGCGGATGACGTCACGCCGTTCGACGGGCGGTGGCCGCCATCGGCCCGGCTGCGCGACCGCCCGCGGCGGAGGTGCTCGGCGGCTGCGGAGCCTAGCGCGGCGCCGCTGCTGCCGGCGCCGCTGACGTACGGCGACCCCGTGCCGCTGGCGCTGGAGCCGGCGGCGCCGCTGCCGCCAGCACCCCCGCCTTCGTCACCTCCGTCGGCCTCCTCCTCCTCCTGCACCTCCGTCAGGGGCTCTATCTCGCCGCGCACTGCACGGCTACTGACTCTGGCGCCGGCCAGGCCACTCGTCGCCGCGGTAACGCCAAATGGCAACGCACCCGCGGCGCTGGCGGCAATAGCCGCGGCCGCGCTCCGTGGCGACGACCCCGCGTTGGGCGGACCGTTGCTGGCGGCAGCGGCGGAACCCTTGCCGCCACCGTTGCCAGCGGTGGCGGCGGCGGCGACCGCAACGGCGCCGCTTCGTTCGCCGTGTGTTGGTAATAGGGGCTGTCCGCCGCTGGGGGCCTGCGTGGAGGGGTAACAGGCACATGTCACCTCGCAATGGGACGTCGCTTGTGACCAGCTGCCGCACGGCACACGGCACAAGGCTGCAAGCCGTTACCAACGCACATCCCTAGCAGCACCGACAGTCTCACACGTTTCCTGTTGCGCCCACCTGTCCCTGCCCGCTCCCGCCGCCCAGTCCTGCTCCGCCGACGTCGCCCTTGGCCCCCACGCCCGCCCCAGCGTCGCCGCCACTCTTCCTCCTCCTCTTAACCAGAACAAACGCCGCCAGCCCCAACCCCAAAATGGCGGCGCCGCCGACGGCCCCGCCCACGGCGGCTCCCACTAGCGCCGCTGCCTGCGGCCCGGCGGGCGCCGCCGCCGCCGTCACCACGGGGGCACCTGCCACCGGCGGAGGGGAGGTCCCTGCGGCGACGCACACGCAAGCAGGTCGCACAGCTGTCTGCTGGGGTGCTGATAATGTCCCTGGATGTGTGTCTGGTTGAAAAAATGCAACAGTGCACCAATGGATGTTTCACCTTTGAACTATGGTGCATTCGCGCTAAAAGGCAGGAGGGAAGCGCACGAGACCAGGTCCATAGCCCCACCCGGAGGAGGTCTTGAGCTGGAGGTCGCCGGGCCGCCTAGGCCTCCGCCGGCCGTGTCATTCCCGCTCGGCGGCCGAGAGGGCGACGGCGGCGGCGGCCGCGGCGGCGGCGGCGACTGAACAGGCGGCGGTGGCGGTGGCGGCTCTGCAGGCACATGAAGAGACACCGCAAATGTTCCACGATCTGCTGGTTCAACTCAGATTGGTTAAGCGCTGGTGTGCATACCTCGCCTGCCCCAGGAGCAAACCCCGGCCGCCGTGCTACCTCGTGCTTCTTGCGGCGTCCTGGACGCCTGTGATGCACGCCTTGCTTACACCGGCACGCAACCTCCTCCACCCCGCCCCCAGCCACCTTCCCGCTCACCTGGCACCAGGATGCTGCCCGCCGGCTGGAGCACAGGGTAGGCCCGACCGCCCCCGGTGGACAGGTACACGCGCCTCGCCTCCACACCAGCCCACGACAGCCAGTCGAAGTACAGGTTGTCGGTGGTCTGCACCTTGCCCTGCGGGAAAAGGTAGCGCGTGTGGTGAGGGTTTGAGATGGGGAGGGTTCTGAGGTGTGGCGGTGGGGCAGGGCAGGGCGCCAGCGCCGCCAGTGATGAGTCACCTTGCCCTGCGGAGTGAAGGGAGCGCGTGCGGTGAGGGCGCGGGGCCGGGCAGGATGCCGGCGTCATGCGTGTGCTGGTGGTGGGTCGGGGGCACACGCGGATGCTGCCAAGCGCGAGGCCGCACCACAACACAACGACTGCAAACCTGGCAATGCGCTTGCAACGTCAGAGCCCTCCTGCTTTAGTCTACGGGGAAGCACACGACGCTGTGGAAACCTGAGCACGAGAGCCACCGGTCTCACGACAATGCCCGGGCCGCTGCCACAGCATGTCTACGGCCCGCCAGAGCATGCACCCAGCCCAAGCCGCATACTACATCTTTCTTGCCTTGCCCAGCAAGCCACACAACGGCTACAAGCGTACTCAGCGCCTCGTAACCTGCAAAAATTGGCACCGTGCCGTACACCGCCCGCCGTACCTGTGCGCCCGCCAGCACCTCCCTCCAGAAGGCCACCGCCTCGGGCGCCACCCGCAGCGTGGTGCTGCTGCCGTTGCTGGCCAGCAGCTCCCTCATCAGCTGCAGCTCCACGGCAGGCAGCACCACATCCACATCACTCAGCTGGAGCCACGGCCGCCACCGTCCAGCAGCCAGCGACGCCGTGTCCGCTCCCGCCTGACCGCCGTCGCCCCCCTGCAGCAGCACCCGCCCTGGGCCCCTGCCGCCGCCCCTCTGCCCCACCCCCTGCTGCAGCACCCTGCCGTGACGCCCTGCCTCCCTCCCCCCACCGCCCGGTCCCTGCAGCACCACCCGCCCTGCCCCCATGGCGCCGCCACCCCCATACGCTGCCTGCTGCATTGCCTTGCCGTTGCAGCCCCTGCCGCCACCAGCCCCACCCGCCCTCCCACGCTGCATCAGCCCCCGGCGGCGTCTAGTCCCGCCCCCGCTTCCTTCTCCGGAGACGCCCCCTCCGGCGACCTCAAACATGCTGTTTACCTCGGCGGTGGAGTTCGTGTCCCCGGGTCCTTGCAGCACACCACCAGCACCGGGGTCGTTCCCATTCACGGGAGACACCTGCCCGGCATCCCCGCCCCCGGCCTGCTGCTCTTCCCCATCCCCTGCCCCGCGCCCTCCTGCTCGGCAGGCGCCGGCAGCAGCGTACGGCGGAAGGCCCAGAACATGAGCGTGAAGTTGCGCAGGGCGGCGGGCTGTACGGCAGGCCCGCCCACGCCCAGGTTCATGACTGTCATGCGGTTGATTCGCAGTACGGTGTACGGCGGGATGGTGATGCCGCCTGTGGGGCACAAAAGGCATTGCAAAAGGCCGACGACAGTGAGTGCGGAGGAGGACGGTGCAGTGCAGATAACTGCCACATGACTGGTAACCGCTGCCGACTTGCTTCCCGTTGTCGCCGTGTGCCCTCTCCACACCGCTCCACTGCGCGGCCCATGCCGCGAGGCCAACCGGCCGAGGTCATGCGAGGCCAAGCGCCACAGATACATCCACACCCGCCGTCGAGTGCCAACCAACCGCTTTCCCGTACAGTTCCCGCTAACCCACCTGACACGCCCTGCATGGCCAGGGTACGCAACCTAAGGGACCCCACGTCGCCCCACAGGGTCATGTTGGCGCCCACTGTAACGTTCGCAGCCGCGCCGTACTGCGCCGGCGCCAGTAGGTTGTCCCCGCGCAGAATCAGCACGGTACTGCTGGACAGTACGGCAGGGTCCAGCTGCAGCGTGGACAGCCGTACGTCCGACAGCGGTACGGGTCCGCCGCCGGGCGTGCCGTACGGTACGAGCGATGCCAGCACGCCAGGGATAACCGTGCTGAAGTCTACCGGCTTGTACAGCAGCGGCGTTGACGTGATCACGCAATCCGTCCACGCCATGCTGCCGTACGACCACTCCCAGTACGGCACCTGCACGAGCGTTGCAAAGTCAGCAGAAGCTGTCGGCAAGGGCTCAACGTTGGTGGCTGTTGAGTTAAACGGCATGCTACCCCAACGGCCCCCGCACACCAACGGACACCAGCATCCAACCCCCAACCAATTCACGTAGCGACGTGACAACCGCTCGCGTGCCGTGCTCACCTGTACGGTGCCGTCCGGCAGTACAGCGAGCCCGGGGTCGTACGCCTGTATCTGGTTGTCGACGCCGGGGCTGTCTGCCTCGAGCGCCCGGCCCACCATGCCCCGCCAGTACCACAACTCGTCCTCCGACACGGCGAACTTGACACGTGTCGCGGACACGCGCAGGGGCAGCTCCAGCGCGCCAAGCGGCTGCCTGCTCGAACCATTTGGTAAGGGTGTGGGTAAACGGCATTGGGAGTTACCTGTTGGCCACAAGTTGTCGACCATGAACACCAACCTATGCTCGTTCGCCGCACAGGGCATCGAAACACGTCGTCCCTTCGCGCGCTGCCGCCCACACGCCGCTTCGGCCAAGCTGCCGGCTATCCCGTTCCCCTCCCTGGCACAGCCTGCGAACGAAAAGGCCGCCCCCAGCAACCCCGCCCCCAGCGCCTCCGCAAGAATGAATCGGTCAGTTCCAAGCTTTTGCACTGTTTGCACCTGCAACCAGTCTCGCCCTTCGCAGTCTGACCGTCCCCGGATCAGTCGCTTGCCGCTCGGCGGGCACCCACCTGGCAACGTCCGCGAACCAGAAGGCCGACCCCAGGACCCCACCTGGTCCCAGCCGCTCCACCGCTCGGCGGTCACCCACCTGGCAAAGTCCGCGAACCAGAAGGCCGCCCCCAGCAGCGCCCCCGGCTGCTGCGCGGGCGGCCCCAGCGGCAGGTTGACCAGCCACAGGTCCACCAGCTGCAGGCGGTTGAAGTCCGAGGAGGCGGGGATCACCGCCACGCCCATGACTTCCTGCATGTCGAACTGCGTGGGCACGTCCGGCCGGCCTGCACGGGTGGAGGCATGCAGGGCGCAGGCGGGGCGTAATGGCAAATGTGTGAGGCAGCAGCACCACCACATCATGCGTCGCGAGGACAAGCATGGGGGTTGCGGTGCAATGGCTTTTGCATGTGCTGCGTCTGCGCATAACCGCATCGACGTAAGCGCATCCGAGTCTAAAAACGTACTCCCGACCGCACCTTGGCCGTAGCAACGCCAGATGCAGATGCAGCTGCAAGCGACAAGATCTTTGACACACGGATGAGGCACTCTGCAGAGCGGCGCCCACAGCGATACCCCAGCCGTATCTCCGACCCCCAGCCGTACCTCCGATCCCCAGCCCTGACGCCCCACCGCCAGTGCCTCCGGTTCGACCCGGCTACTACGCCTTGCCACCAGCCTCAGCCCCAAGCACCAGTCCCACGCCCCCCTACGCCCCGCCCTACCCGCGA
Organism: Chlamydomonas sp. KOR1; assembly: GCA_036984285.1. NCBI lineage: Eukaryota > Viridiplantae > Chlorophyta > Chlorophyceae > Chlamydomonadales > Chlamydomonadaceae > Chlamydomonas > Chlamydomonas sp. KOR1. The sequence continues at coordinate 44,849 of BQMZ01000367.1, forward strand.
TGATGGTGGTGTTGGTGATTGTCATCGAGCCCGGCCGCATGTAGCCGCTGGGCGCCGTTATGTTGGCCTCCAGCATAACAACCAGCCGCCCCAGCGTCCGCTGAGACGCCATGCCGACACGTGCCATGGCACGTGCCATTTCGTCGCCGTCCGCCACGAAGTACGACACGCACTCCTGGTAATCCGGGCCTGGCACCTCCCAGTCGCTGAATATGTCACTGGTTTTGCTGCTGCCGGTGGAGTTGGAGGTGGTGGTGTTGAGGGAGGGCGTGGACCCGCCGCACTGCAGCGTGACGTTGGTGGCGACGAGGAGGGGGGATGACAGCTGGGACAAGAACACGGTTCCGTCAGGGAAGACCTGCGCAGGGTGGGGGGAAAACGGCGTAACGAAAGCTCGACGACGGGCTAGGTGGCGGCTGACAGCTGCGCGACTGCGGATGCGTTGTGGAAAGTGCTCCAGCAGGCAACGGGGGCACAGAACGGTGACGCAGGTGACGGGTGTACTGGCTCCTCCAACCCAAAGCGGCGGCCGGATCCAGCTTAGAATATCAAACATGACTGGAAACATTATTTTAAATACTTTCTAAGCTTATGCCCAGGCTCCGGCCCTTCCCAGCCAGCCCCCGGCTCGGCCTTGCCGGGCAAAGCACGAGGCACAACACACGTCAGCACCATCCCCGCCAGCAGTGCCCACATGCTTGCCCACGCTTATGGTCATCTCATGACCTCACGCGCTCTGGAAAGGCCCTGCCTCATGCACAGTCACAGCCCTCCCCTCCCCATAAGTAGGAGGTTGCCTACTCCCATTGACGGTGGGGCCAGACGTGGCCCCGCACGTGGCCTGTCGCGCCCATACACACCCTCCCCTTCCCACCGGCCCCCCCCAAGGTGTGCCGCCGCGACATAGCCTCGACCCACCGCATGCGGCAAACACCACCCCCCACTGACACCACGCGTGTTACGTCTACCCTGCCGCAACCTCGGTGGCCCCTGGTCCCTCTGCCATGAACAGTGTTCCGTCCAGGCAGACACACACAGTACACCACGGCGCTCGGTAGGCCACACACCTGGAGGTTGAAGTCGGGCATGGCGTCGCACGCTGCCTGGCGGACCCACTGCAGGCTGCTACAAATGCCATTGGCCGGCCCCGCCCCGCCCTCCTGCCCCCAGCCGCCACCCACATCCACCACCACGTTCCTCAGCACCAGCAAGCCCCCGGGCAAGCGGCTGCTGATGCCGCCACTGCTGCTGCCGCCGCCACTGCTGCTGCCGCCGCCACTGCTGCTGCCGCCGCCACTGCTGCTGCTGCTGTTGCTGCTGCTGCTGCTGTTGCTGCTACTGCCACCGCTATCCCCAGGCGCAGGCTGGAAGAAGGACAGGAGGCTCAGCAGCACGTCCGGGCCCCATGCAGGCGGCTGGCCGGGGTCGGGGGCCGGCGGGGCCGAGCCCAGAGCTACGCCCAGACCGGAAAGCTGTAGCACAGCGCCTGTAGCAAGTGGGAAGGTGTGGGAAGGTGCGGGCAGGTGCCATTAGCAGCTGGCGGGGCGGCATGCATGGGGAGCACATGTGCAGGGCAGGCGGTAACCCCAAGCTCGGTAAGCGTGCTGTTGGCTGAATGTGGTGAAGGGACGAGGTTTGCCTGGATGTCCAGTATGTGTGATGTGCGGCGGGTAGCGGCCAGTGTGGTGTGGCCTCCGGGTGCAGGGAGAAGCTGTGCCCTTTGGTGCAGCGTAGGCGCGCACGTTGGTCACACCTGGCTGGATGCGCGCTACACCGCTGACGCCCGATGGCAGCAGAAGCCAAGAGTTTGGAGATGTGCCGTTGAGCTGCGCTGTGCCTCCAGGCTGCAGCGTTGCGGGCTCCTCGGAGAGGGAAATGCCCGTTGCGAGCGGCTGGCCCGAGGCCAGTAGAGAAGCAAAGGAAATTTTATTGGCAGTACTGCTGTTTGCGAAGATGCTGCAGGCCAGCAGGACGCAAATGATGCTCGCCCGCGAAGCGGGAAAGCGTACTGACGCTCTCCTTCCGGCCGGTCGCTGCTGCCCATGCAAATTATATGATGCTGCCTCTCGTTGGAGGATCATTGGTTGGGTCACAGGTGAAGTACTCCCAGTGTTTTCCAAGGCGTTGTCATGGCGTTCTCAGTCACCAACGGACGAATATTGCTGGCATTCCCTAACTCGCAGCGCGTCATTTCGCAAAAGGAAGTCTTTCTACTGCGCCGCGTGGGCAGGCCTAAGCTGAAACAAGTCTGACTAGGTCCGCGAGAGCTGTATGCGTTGAACATGTTGAAGTGTAACACGGCTGTATGATTGGTCCATTGGACTTGCAAGTTTGAGGCTGTGCGGAGGACACAGTCCACGGGGTCGGCGGGGCTGTTATTATCGATTTACGGCCACGGTTTTCGGCAGCTTAAGGACCGACAGCGCTCATTTAATGTAAACACAAATACAATGCTGTAATAGTGGGACATGGATCAGTCGGGCAGGACTGCCGCAGTGCCGCAGGCCGGCATTGAGGCACGTGGCAATGGTGCGCGTACCGCAGTCATTGTGGCCGCCAACAGTCATGCATGCCTTCAGTACAACACAGTCACAGCAACGGGTTCACCTTGGAACAACGAAAGAAAGCATGTAACAGCTTGATGGTGCAAAGCAGCATCAGCAGTACCAGTAGCAACCACCACAGACGCCCGCGTTGCGTGCACTCCTGTGCCTGACTCTGTGCAGTGTCCGAACAGCCCACGTCGGCCTGCGTGTGTTGAAGTCCTCCTCCATTATCGCCCCCCACTGCCACCGTACGAGCTCTGGTCAAGCTCACGTAAAAAACCAGTCCGACACCCCACCTGCCACTCAGCCGCTCAGCCCCTCACTCCCGGAGGCACAACGCTCTGCGCCAACCGGACCCTGCATCGTACAAGACCTCCTCTGCACATGCTACAACAAGCCGTCTGACGATGTGCCGCCCGAATCCGAGAAGCGCCGCAACCGCACCGCACTCCGGCCCACCAACAAGCTCGCGTGTGCCTCCCCCAACCTTAGCACTGTGGCAGACCTTGACCTCGCAACCACCGCGCAGCGAGAGCTGCCTTTCCCCCAGGCCCCTCCCCCGCCCTCGCCTTCGTCCTCGTCCTCCCAAGCGTCCCCCTCGTCTTCGGAGGATAGTTCGCTGCTGTCCCCCAACCCGGCCCCGTTGAACCCCCGTCCAGCTTGCAAGCTGCCGTTTTCCTTGCCGGGGACCTCCCTGTAGTTCTGCACCGCCCTGCAAGGGCGCGGAGTGTCAGCGGGGAAGTTGTCAGAGGTCAGATAGGGATCGTTTAGGGCAATCGGTCATTCGCCAGGCCCATAGCTGAGGTCCCCAAGGCATGGGCTGCGGCGAAGGGTCGACCTACAGCCAAGTGCGGTACGGCCGTTCGTCTGAGCTTGCACCCAAGGAGCACCAGCAGACTGGGCACGCTTGCGCACGGCAACACTTCGTTGTGCAGAACAGCGGCAGTGTGGAGCAATAGGACGGGCAGCATGGTACCGTAATCAATTTGGCGGAGGCAGCACGCCCGGCATGGCGTACACCCACACGTGCGTGCATGCATGCCCTGTGCCCATGCGCACAGCAGGAGCGGGTTGTGCTGCCAACCCACCATGCTCGCCGCACCCATTCAGCAGCCTCCCCCGGGTCGCTGCCTCGCGCCCCGTAACCGGCGGCCAGCATGTCACCAACACGTTCCATTGCCTCGCTGTCGCCTTGCAGGGCGGTCTGCGCGTGTAACGATATGGGTTGTCATGATCACTCGCCAAAGCAAAATTGCATGTGTGATTGTGCATGGATAGGTTGCATACTCGCCTCGAGGTCCTCCAGCAGCCATCGCGCTTCACAGCGCGCGACGATGTCGGCAAGAGCCGTCTTCCTGCTTGCATGAGTAACAGCACAGCCGCTGTTCAAGATATATGATATGTACAGCTGCGATTTTTGTGGTGCTGAGCGCACTGACCCTTTATCTTTCGCCACCGCCCCAGCATGCACTCTGTCCAGACGTGCGCCTGGACGCCGTCGTCTCCGCCACGACCCTGGCCATGCTCTTCGTAAAAATGTTAGCGCTCCTACTGTTCCGCTCAGTAACAATGCGAACAAGACGTTAACGCTGTTTATGTGCAAAGGGCTGGCTGAGCAGTGCATTCCTTCTTAAGCCGTTGCATAGCGCTGTCACTTTACCCAGTATTGTATATCAGCAGAGGTTTGAAGTTTGGGGTGGCAGGGTGAGCACCGCATGGGGCTTTCCTTCTAGGCGTTCGACCCATGGGACTTCCAGCATTTAGTTCCCACGTCTCCTTTGCCCCCACTCATACTCCGCATTTGTTTCGATCCTTACTATACAAGCACATGTGTGCAGCGGCGTAACTCAATAGCATGTCAAGTCACAGTGCGTTGCCGGCGACGGGGCCCAGCCCTGGGCTGCCGCAGCCATGGCCTATGTCTTTTCGAAAGCCGCCGGGCCCAATCAGCAGAGTCAGCATGCCAAGCACTCTCACAGTTGCACGGCAGAGGCCATGGCGGCAGCCAGGAGTGTTGCTGCCGGGGTCCAGGGCGCAAAACGTCGTTCGCCGGTTCCGAGAGGACGGCGGTCAGCCGGGAGCTGACCAGGAGGTGCGGTTGGCGTTTCGAGCATCACACCAGCAACACCACATCCAGCAGAACGCTACCCTTGCAAATCACAATGGCAAGGAATCGTGCGGGAGTGTTTGCGCCGGCTTCCTCTTGAGCCGATGACGCAACTGGACGCAAATCGTCTTGGTCGCTTCACGCGTGGGTCCTAGTGCCTACGCCAAGCAGTTGCTGTAGTGGCAATGGAGATCACGACGCGCAACTTAAACGGCGTTATCCTGCTGACTTTTCACCGCCATGGACTCATCCAGCCTACCCTGCGCCCTCTCTGCTGCCATAGGACAAACCAGATGTCAAGAAGGGCGAGGGGACTTCCAGGAAGGGACGTCGCAGCCGCCAAACCCGCTCCACGACCGAGGGCTTCGGAACACCAAGGCCCGCCAGCCGTGCGGGAGGCGCTTCCAAGGCAGCTCCACCCCTATCAACCGCTCCAACCGCTGCCTCGGTAATCGCTACGCAAGCCACCGACGGTAGCGATTTTTTGAACGGTACGGACGCGGCGGCGACAGCGGAGGGGGTGCGGCCGGCTGCGGGGGGCGGTCCGTACGGAGGTGCGGCACCAGAGCAGGGCGGCGAGCCGGGGTTCCTGGGGACTGCTGCAGAGTACATCCCGACACAGGCGCTGCAACACCCCCCAAACACAGCAGCAACTCCAACAGAAGAGACAAAACAGGCAGCTGCAGCTCCGGCCGTGGGCGAGCATCTGGATCGGGCCGCGGAGATGGAGCATGCAGCAGCAGCACCATCAGCAGCAGCGGAGGAGGTCAAGGCGGTTCCGCAGGCACCCCCTGGCATCACGCTGCATGGAGCGGTAGGCGACGCGGTGGGCAGTACGATGTACGGCATAGGGGAGGGCGTGGAGGCGGTGGAGGGGACCGTCGGAAAGGCGGCGGACGCGGCGGGGGCGGTGGCGGAGGCGGCGGCACATGCGGGGAGGAGGTCAGGGGACAAGGCCCAGCACGCCCAAGAGGTGGCGGGGGATGTGGTCCATGATGCTGCCACACGGGGTTTGGGCCAGGCGCTGAAAGGGGCTGGAGAGGCGGCGGATTTGGCGGCTGATACGGGGCGGGCGGTTGTCGGGGAGGTACGGCGGGGGGCGGAGGCGGTCGGGGACGCGGCGGCGGGGGTGGCGGACCGCACGGCGGAGGCGGGCCGTGCCGCGGCCGATCGTGGTGCGGAAGCAGCTGCTGAAGCCGGCAGGTCTGGGAGGGATGCTGTGGAGGATGTGGGAGAGGGGCTGCGAGGAGTGGTGGGAGGTGTTCCGGGAGGCGTGCTGCATGGCGTGGGGGAGGCAACGGAGGCGGCCGAAGCGGGGAGGGGTACCGCTGCTGGTGCAGTGCAGCACGGGGCGGAAGTCGCGACGCAGGCCAGGAGGAAGGTGGCGGAGGCAGCGGGGGACGCCGCGGCAGGGGTGGAGCGGGGTGTGGAGGCTGCGGGGGAGGCAGCGGGGCAGGGGGTGGCGGCGGCGGCGGACGCGGGGGCGCAGGCGGGCAGGGCTGGCGTCGAGGCCGCGGAGGCAGCGGGGGAAGCGGTGGGAGGTGCGGCGGAGAGGGCGGCGGAGGCGGCGGCCCAGGGGATGAGAACCACTGGCGAGGCGACGCAGGCGGCAGGGCGGCCTATGGAGGAGGAGGCCCAGGCGGCAGCGGCAGCGGCGGGCCGCGGGGAGGCGGCTGCGCGAGAGGCTGGCGCCCGTGCGGCGGAGGCGGCGGAAGAGGCCGCGGAGGCGGCGGGGGATACCGCGGGGGAGGTGTGCGGCAGTGCAGTTGGTGCCGTACGCAAGGGCGCGCGAGCTGTCGTAGGTACGGCAGGGAGGGCGGCGGAGGCGGTTGGCGGCGCGGTGGAGGGTACGGCAGAGACGGTGTGGGAGGGGACGAAGCGGGGTGGGCAGGCGGTCAGGGAGGTGGGCAAGGGGCTGGTGTGGGGGGGCGAGGCGGCTGTGGATACGGCTGAGGGTGCAGCTTCGGGGCTGGTGCGTGGGACTGGGGAGGTGGTGGGGAGCGTGGTGCATGGGGCGGGGGAGGTGCTGGGGGCACTGCGTCAGCTGTGCACAGCGCAGGACAGGCGGTTGCGGAGGCGGGCGGCACGGGTGTGCATGGGGTAGTGTCAACGGGCCAGGCAGTGGTGCGCGGTGTGGAGGACGTGGTGGGAGGGGCAGCAGGGGACGCGAGGCACCTCGCCGAGTGGGCTACGGATGTGGGAGCGGAGGAGCAGCAGCATGGAGCAGCGGGCGTGGGACAGCAGCAGCAGCAGCGGCAGCAGGAGCAGGAGCAGGGGCAGCAGGGGCAGCAGGGGCAGGGGCAGCACCAGCAGGTGGCCTCACGCTTTACGGAGGGCCTGCCTCCAGTCGGGCAGGAACACGAGGTGCCTGTGCCGCCCGAGCTGGTACGGCAGAGCGGTGTTCCGCCTGGGAGCAGCGTGTACGAGTTGTACGGCATTCAGGACGAGTACGGGAACGTGCCGGGGGAGGGGCCCGCCAGCCACGTGCCAGCGGAGGGACAGCGGGACCTGGGGCATGGGGGCCAGCTGCCGCAGGGAGAGCAGCAGCACCAACAGCAGAAGCAGCAGCAGCAGCCGCAGGACGAACACCACATACGTATTGAGGCTGCTGCCCTCCCGCCTGAGCACGCTGATGCACGTGGGAATGCCAACAGCCGTGGCGATGATGGCGGTCAACCGGAGGGCTGGGTTGGTGAGAACTGGGAGGAGCGGGAGGCGGAGGCGGAGGCGGAGAGCACGCCGCTGGCTGCCGTTAGCAGGGAGGCGATGGAGTGGGCGGCCGGTCCGGGAGGGGTGGGCATGGGGTGGTCTGCAGAGAGGCGTGAGGGCGGAATGGAGGGAAACGGAGGCGGGCAGGGGACGGGTGTGGAGGGTGAGGGTAAGGGGCAGGGGGGTGTGGGAGGGAAGGGGGAGAGGAAGGAGCAGCAGGAGGGTGCGGAGGAGGGTGCGGAGCAGGAGCTGTCGCAGCAGGCGGTGGTACCGCCCTCAGCTTTGAGGGCCGAGGGGGCTCAGGACGCAACTCCACTGCCGGTGGCTGTGGTAGGGCGGGACGCGGAGGCTGCGGGGGATGTGCCGGCAGAGGTGCTGGAGCAGCGGTCGGGCGGTGGTGGCGCTGGCGGCGGGGCGGGGCGCGCGGTCAGGGAGGCTGCGGCTCACACCGCCGGCGCCGGAGCGGGGATGGCGGGTAAGGTTGTGAGTGGGACCGCCGGAGCGGCCACCAAGGGCGTGGGAGCCGCAGCGGAGACAGCAGCGGATGTCGCGGTTGCTACAGGGGAGGCGGCGGTAAAAGCAACCACCGCCACGGCCGGTGCCGCCGGGAGGGCCGCCGGCGCGACGGCCGGCACTGCTGCCAAGGCTGTGGGAGCCACGGCTGGAGCAGCTGTTAATGTCGCTGTCGCTACGGGGGAGACGGCAGTTAAGGCAACCACTACAACTGCCACCCTAACTGCCAAGGTGGCTAAGATGCTCGCCATGCTGCCCATCCGCATCACCGCTACGACTTTCCACTCCGTCGTGTGGCTGGTCGGAGCCGCATTCCACTCCGCCTACTGGGCCATCCGTACAGCTTTCGCCGGTACGGCAAAGCTCGCACAGGCCGTCATCTCCGCGCTCCTGTTTGTACCACGCACGGTGGCATCCCTAGCCGTATCCGCGCTGCGCGCCATGGGCGACGCCGCCGGCTGGGCCGTACTGCCACATCACGGCAGTACATTGGACAGTACGACAACGCCCGTACCGGTGGCGGGCGGGGGCTCCCTGCCGGCCGGGGTGGCCAACACGGGGGTGGGCAGCACCCTGGCGGCGACGGCGGGCGCCACGCCAACGCTGCCGGCGTCCGTGGCGGCCTCTGGCGGCGCCGTACCTGGTGTAGTACCGCCGCCAGTGCATGGAGGCGGCGTAGCACCACTGGCGGGCGGCTTGCCGTACGGTGCAATGGGAGGTGTCGGAGGGATGGGGGCGGCGGGGCAGGCGGCGACGGCAGCGGCCGCGGCCGCCGCCGCCACGGCAGCGACTTCGGCTACGACGGGCATGTACGGCGGTGGTGTCGTACCGCCGTACGGGGTACCCCCAGGCACAGGCATGTATGGCGCGGGGCTCCCCGGGGCGCCCGTGGGCGGCGTGGGCTACCCGCCGGGCTACGGCGGCACTGGCTACGGCGGCGCGGGAGGGGTGTACGGCGGGGGCGGCGTGTACGGCAGTGGCAGTGGCGGTACGGGGATGGCAGTGGGTCGGCATGCGGTTGAGGTGCCGGACGCGCTGACGGCGGCATCGCCCGATGGCAGCGGAGAGCCAGGTGGGCGGGGTGTGGAGGATTGCCGGTGATCAAGCACGCTGCAACAACCAAGGAGCCCTAAGGAAAGTTGTAGTGCTGAAGGGGTAGTCGTACTCTTTCACCGAGTTGCAAGGCTTCTAGCTTTGTGTGTGCAGATGCCCCGCGAACGACTGGTCTTACTTACTGTGTGTTATGTCAAGCGAAGGCGGCCCTCTTTCTGTAACAAGGCTCACGCTGCTTAGTTGATCCTGTTACCTCTCCTGTCCAATATCTACCAGCCTATCTACCCTGATACTCCTCCTGCCTCCATTCCTTCATCCATCGTACATCGTACGAACCATACATACACATCGTGCCGGTTGCCCCTTTCGCATAGCACCCATCCTGTCCCCCACGCGCAAGCGCCACTCCAGTCTTCGCTGAACGCCCCAGGACGCCGTGACCTTGGGCTGGGGTCTCGATGCCCCGGGTACATGAGTTGCCTCTTCCCCACTCCATTGGCGCCTGGGGGAGGGATTCCCTCATCATTTACCTCATTTTTTGCTGAGACACGCTGCCCCCCACCCCACCCTCAATACACCCGCAGGCGTGATTGCCACGGCGCTGGACGCCCTGACCCTAGGCTGGGGCCAGCCGCACCACCCGGGTCTGGGGGGCATGGGCCAGCTGGTGCGAGACCAGGAGATCCTGGGGGACGGCTGGGGCGAGGAGGTGGTGGAGGCGGCGGAGGCGGCGGGAGGGGCGGCGCTGGCGGCGGGGGGCGCGCTGGGCGGTGCGGGCGGCTTCGACAGGTGCGGCTACATGTGTATTAATTGCAGGGGCTGGGATATGGGTCCGCTTTCTCAAAAGCATCGCCTGCGATGGAAAGGTCCTATTGTCCTCACCAGGCCTTAGCCTCAAGCCGCGTGGACCAGCATGGACCGCGTGTGGTAAAACCCTGACTCTCCTAAAAGGCCGCGCCCGCCCCCGCGCCCCCCTCCCATGCCCCAGCCCCTTCGGCTACGGGTACCCGGGCTCGCTTGTCACGCCCGTCACCACCTCTCCCTCCGCCGGCACCCTGGTGGGCGCGGCGGTGGGGGCGCTGGTCGGCGGCAGCGTGGGGCCGTTGGCGGGGCCGTTGGGTGCGGCGGCGGGCGCAGCGCTGGGCGCGGCGGCGGGCGGGCAGGTGCGTGGGGGCCGGACGGACTCATGGAGTGACACCTTGACGGGTCGATAGCAATGCGATGCAATGTGATGCTTCTCCTTATATGTGCGAGGCGTTGGGTGCCGGTGCGTCTCCGAGGGTATGGACTATGGGGCATGACCACGTCCTTCATGGGCCATTCGCATGCTAGCTTTCCTGGGTCCTGGCGTTCCGCTCTGACGCTATGACCGGCGATCAGCAATGGGCCAATGCCGTGCCGCGGCCTGCCGCCCTGCGCCGACGTGCTGCCGTGCAGGTGACAGGGGACGTCAACGTGAGGCCCTTGCAGGTGGGTGTGTCTTTGGCGTGTGTAGCGGATGCGGTGCGGGATGCAGGCCATACAGTATTAGCCTGATGTAGGTACAGGCAGCCGCGATTAGGAGACGGGGTTTGGAAAGGCAGAGCAAGCAGGTGCGTGTGCGTGTGCGTGTGTGTGCGCACCTGCGTGTCGGTGTGCGGGGAGTGTGGGTGGGGGCCACGACCAGCCGAACAACGTCCGTGCGCGTCACAGGGCTGAAACAGGACAGTAGCGGCGTCAAGGCCTCCTGGCTTCAGTCATATGGCGACGTTGACTCCCTACGCCCCCGTACCCTTATACCCATTACCACACTGTAAAACCATACATACATACCACTCGCAGATCTTCACAGGTGCAGGCGGCGAGGACGTGGCGCTGACGCCCCAGCCGCAGGTGGTGGTCACCAACGACAGGTGGGCGTGGGGGTGGGCGGGTGGCTGCGGATGGATGGATGCGCGGCTGTGGTGCCAGGCGGGGGTGCCGGGCCCACGCAGGGCATAAAGCCAGGCTTTCTGAGGGCTCTGCTGGCACAGCTCAGCGGCGTGCTGGCACGCATGGGCTGGGCTGGGCTCTGGAAGGGGACGAGTTCTCAGAAAAGCATACCCTCATCGCGGCATTCTGTAAGGGGACAAGACCTGTGCGCGTACGTGTGATGTGCATTAGTCATTGTGGCACTCTGTGTTTCTTTCCAGGTGGTGTGGCCACACCATTCTTGCTGGCCTGAGGTCACGTATCAGGAATCGGCATCCCTTTCCCCCGCAGTGTGTCGCTCCTGGGTGCTGTGGTCGGCGGCCTGGTGGGTGCCGTGGCGGGCGTCGCCGACCCACGGGTCCCCCTGGCGGCTGCGGCGGCGGGCGCCGTACTGGCGGTCGCCATGAGCGTTACGGGCCGGCGGTACACGTACGTCAGCCGCTACGGCGCCAGGGCGCGTGGCGCGGCGCGGCAGCGGGCGAGGCTGTTTGGTGTGGGGTTGCCGGGGTGGCTAGGAGGGGGCTTGGGGGGCCTGGGGGCGCCGTTTGGGTTTTGAGATTGAGGCTCTACGGCCTCGGTTGTGAGGCGTGAGAGGCGCTGTAGACATGAAAGGTGTTGATGGGTCGACAGGGCGGGCAGGGCAATGTGGTGTACAGCATGGATTTGCAAGGTGTCCGCTGTGTGGCGTGTTTTAGCCTGTGATACAGATGTGGCGCTGGGGTACATACAGGATGTAGCTTCTTGGTGAGGGCCTGTCGGAGTGGCTGGGAGGGGCCCTGGGGGGGCTTGGGGGCGCCGTTTTGAGTAGGCGGGGCCTGTTTGTGAGAAGGAGGCAGCGTTCCTATCTTCTCTTTGGGACCTGAAGCTGGTTGACCGAAAGGCCGAAGCAAGGGTGTCGTAGACGTGTTCACGTGTACAGTAGTCAAGACTTTTGATTGGGCCGAAAGGACAGTTTGGTACCGTGCCGCATCGGCTACCCGGGTTGTCAGCCAGCTGGCTGGGATCGGTTGAGTTGAGGAGCACGCGCACGCGTGCTTGTGGATATGGCTGGGTTGCTTGTGTTTAAGGTGTAGGCGGATGTTGCACAAACGCTCTGCAAACGGATTATGGCATTGGCCGCCACATGGTGTGCATCGGAGGAGCGACCGAGGCTGGCTGCGTACGAGTAGTGGCCGAGGACAGCCTAAACCCACAGCGCCGCAAGACAGCTTGAACCTTGAACCTGGCATAACCTTTCGACTGAGCTGCAGAACTGTTCCGAGTCAAAGAGCTCGGTACAGTGGTACGATGTACGGCTGTACGCGTTCGTTTACAAAGCGCCAGTGGCAAGCGACGTTCTGAAAACGGTAGCTGCAATCCATTGCACACCGTACAGATACAAACCGCCCTGGCCTGCACCAACATGCCGGCTGCCTGGCACAGGCTTTTGCATCACAAGCATGCCCCACAAGCATGCAGGACAATGCTGGCCTCCAATGTCCCCGCTCGCCAACAAACTGCTTGCGCCACGGACGTCCAGACATGATGTGTCGCATACGCACAGCCGGCACAGCCCGCATATAACCGTATGTGGTGCCCTGCATGGCGCTGGCTGTCGCATTACGTACTGCATCCGGCGCTCATCGCAGTCGCATGCATCGGTCACCATACTGTGTTTGGCAGCGCCACATGATTCATGGTCCGCGCCTGCCGTTGACGGCAGCATGCTTGGCTGCCGTACCGGACAGCACCCCGAACCGTCATGCCGCCGGCCACTGTGCCCTTCCAACCACAACCGCTACGCTGTCAGCAAGACCCCTACCACAACCCTGACCGCCAGCTAGCTACTCTCGCCGCCCTGTGGATCCCGCGGCCCCTCCTGCCCTCCTTTCCCGCCCTCCTCCCCTTCCCTCCCACCCTCCTCCCCTTCCCTCCCACCCTGCTCCGCCTCCCCACCCCCTCGCCCCCGCCCTGCCCCCTCCTCCTCCTCTCTCGCCTCACTCCCCCCCCGGCGCCGCCTCCCCCGCCCCTCCTCCTCCGCCTCCTCACTTCTCTCACGCCCGCGCGACCCCCACCTGCTCCCCGTCCTCCTCCCCTTCCCCATCCTCCCCTCGCCGCTCCCCGGACGGCCCCTCGTCCCCTGCACCTGCCCCCAGCCCTGCACCACCATTGCCCTCCACCTCGGCCTCCGCGCCTCCGCCCCCAAGCGCACCGCCGCCCAGGGGAGCCCCACCCTCCAGGGGAGCCCCCTGCTTCTGTCGCTTCCAACGGTACGCGGCCTCCAGCAGTTTGAGGCCGGGGGCGGCGGCGCCCTCCTCCGGGAAGATGTAGTCGTAGTACTCCTCCTGGCCCACCTGGGCGTACGGCAGGCGGGCGATGTACGGCAGGGCGGGCGTCAGGCAGGACTGGTGGGCGCGCAAGGCACACTGTGCTACACATCTTTTCTAGCATGCCAAGAACCACAAGCCGACCCATAACTATGCCGTCGGTGGTGGTGATGGGCCGCTTGCGCTTCACAGACCCCACAACACACGTGTGTGCGGTTTACGCCTACACCCCTACACACGCCGACCCCGCATGCCCACCCACCTCCATTCCGTCGTCCGTGGTGATGGGCCGCTTGCGCTTGACGCGCCGGGGCATCTTCTTCTCCACCTCGGCGATGCGCGCGGCGCGGTCGGCGGGGGAGCTGCGAGAGCACAACAGCACAACGGCACGGAAAGGTTCAAGTTTAGCAGTAGACATGTATTGTAGAAATGAAACTTGGGTGCATGCGGCGCGGTTCTCGTTTTTTACCATTTTATTGGCCGACTCGTGAAGTCCACTACGTCACAACCTATTTACGATAAGCGACAACCTGCAGCTGCCATGCTCCCCAGCTGCTGCCACCCGCTCACGGCACGTGTGCACACGCAGTGGCCCTCCGGCCCCCGTCGCACCTCCAGCCCTGCTCCCCCTCGAACGCCTTCCACGCCACCTTCCACCTACCCCTCACTTTTTCCCCACCTCTCTAACGACTGTAGTGGATCACTTGTCAAATTTTACGCGGCTGTCACTTTCATATACTGCATTACCGTACTGCGCATAGGATTGGTGCCCACCTCCAATCCTGCTGTCCTCTGTAACCAACGATGTTGTCTGTATCCGGGTATGTATCCTGATCCCTGCAACCGCACCCCTACCCACCTCCATTCCTGCTCCCCCTCGAACGCCTTCCACGCCTCCAGCAGCATGGTGGCCTCCTCCTTGGCGTCGGGGGACACGTCACGCAGCGTGGTGAAGGCCCTGAGGGACAGGAGGGACATTAGGGGGTTAAATGACGAGCAAAGCATACACATAGACATGCATACGTTCAGGGTGCGCAATCCTTGCTACGGGGGACACGTCGCGCAGCGTGGTGAACGCCCTGTACATGGGGCCGCGGATGTGGATGTTGGGCAACAGTTAGCACGAACGTAGATCATATACAGGATGCGCAATCCTTGCTGCGGGGAACACGTCACGAAGCGTGCAGGCGCGAAGTAGGTGCAAATGCAAGTAAATACATTAGCAGGAAGGACAACACGCACGCCGCTGTACGTTCGTCCTACCTGTCGTACACGGCACGCGCTGCGGCGGCGCGTGCGGGCTCAGACTCGGGGCCCTCCGCAGGAGGCGGCGGGGGCGCGGCGCTGCGGAGCGAGCATGGCAACAGCAAAGCAGAGTGTTTAAGTAGCGCATTGCCAATTCCGGCAGGATACAGGGTTCAGGTCAGCGGCATTTACACGGAGCCTGGCTTAGCATTAGGGCTTTGATACACAAACGCATGGCCCGCGTGTGCGAGGCGTTGCACCCCAACCCTGCACTCACCCCTCCTCGCCCTCCGCCCCGGGCACCGGCATTGGGGACGCCTCGAAGCGCGCGAACGACAGCCACACCTGCGGGGAGCGGCGGGGGCATGGCCCTGTCGTTTGAAAAAAATAAATTACCGGTAGTAAGGTGACCAATCAAACTAATTGCACTAAAAATGTAAATACCCCCCGCACCCATCGTTAATACACATGCCCCCACCTTGACGTGCTTGGTGCGGTCCAACAGCCGCGTGTACAGCAGCCGCACCCGCTCGCGCTCCCCCTCGCCGATCTCAAAGTCGATGTACGCCTGCAGGGAGCGAAGGAACGTACGACACGGCGTATGAAGGCTGCGTGCATTGTGTCCAATGCCTCCTTGGGATGGGGTGCGGCAACCTGTGCAGGTAAGGCCAGCGCTCGGTGCAATTCCAACCCCTGACAGCGGTGCCCGTGTATGAAACCGTAGCGCCTCCTTTGTGTATCAGCCCACCTTCCAATGCGCCGTCGGAATGTCGCGCAGCGCCGTTGCTCCCCTTACCCCACCCGCCCCCGGACCTGCCAACAAGTGCATGTGTATTAACCCGTAGCGCCCCCGTTTGTGTATTAGCCCACCTTCCACAGCGCCTCGGGCATGTCCAGCAGCGGCTGCGCGATGGCCAGCTCGAACAGCACCCCCCCAACCCACCAGTGCTGCACGTGTATTAACCCACACATGGTGCATATGTATTAGCGCACCTTCCACAGCGCCTCGGGCATGTCCAGCAGCGGCTGCGCGATGGCCAGCTCGAACAGCGCCCGGCCTCGATCCGTCTCCCCCAGGCTGCGCTCCAGGTCGGCGTAGCGCACCCAGGCACCCACGTTGGAGGGACGCCACTCAAGGTACTTCTCGTACAGCTTGCGAACCCTGTGCCGAGGGCGTGCATTGGGGGGAGCACGGGTCGAAGGCGCGAAAACCATTAGATCACGGAGGCTGGGCTGCGTTGCTCCTGGTTCTAAATAACCATACCAGCACACCCGCTTGCCCCTTCGGTCAGCTCCGTAAGGAGTTTGTTTTGCTCCGCACCAACAAGGTGCCTGTACACGCACCGCATACCCACCTGCCTACCCTATCATCTACACCCACGGTTAACCCACACCCACCTGTCCACCTGCCCCATGGTCAGCTCCAACCTAACAAAGCACCTAACACTAATCATCAACCATCAACCCACGCTCACATGCGGCGACTCTTCTCCTCGATGCAGGTATGCATCGCATTTCACTCGAGTGTGCACGCTACCGTCTGTCCCGCGTGGGCCGGGGGGCCACCCGACACAGCTGTATTCAACTTCAGCTTCAGGTAAGTCCTCGTTCCTCAGCACCCAGCCGCAGCCTGCCTCGACGCCTGTCACTAGTCACTAGACTGGCTTCCTGTCGCTTGCTTGTAACTAGTACTTGTTATGTATAATGCTACTGTGACCCCGCAACTGCATTCGTCCACACATTGTCAAGACACCCACCCACTCTTAACCCACACCCACCTGTCCACCTGCCCCATGGTCAGCTCCAGCTCGATGTAGCTCTTGAACAGCTTCTCCTTGGGGCACAGCCCCAGCGCGCGGCCCAGCAGCTTCCGGGCAGCTTCCACGTTGCGCTGCCGGATCTCGAACTTGGCGGCCAGCAGCCACATCTGGGAGCCAGGGGGCAGGAGCCAGGGGGTAGGAGCAGGAGGTGTTTTGCACGTGTATGGGATACGCACATGTGTGGCTTGGCGTGGTTGATGCCGGATCTCGAACTTGGCGGCCAGGAGCCACAACTGTGTGCAACGCATCAAGGCATGGAGAAGATGGCCCGTAAGGCAAATGCCCAACCCCTCCTGTGCGTGATGCTGCTGCATGTGACGCCAAAAGCCCACCACTACACACGCAGCAACGCACCTTGGCAAAGGTGAAGGTCCTGTGCGGAATGAGCTCCAGGGCCGCCCGGTACACGTCCCTCGCCCGCTCCACGTCCCCCGTGTCCAGCTCCTCGAACAGCGCGTACTTGATCCACAGGTACACGTAGCGCCGCCAGTAGCGCTTCTCGGAGGAAGACGGCGGAAGCTGCGCCACCGCGCGCTCGTACACCTGGGGTTTTTTCATGGGTAAGTGGTTGGGATGGGGTCTACTGCCGTGAGTTGTACGTCGCTGCCTGTAGAATACTCCATACACCTGGCGCAGGGATATGCAGTGGGGCCGGTGAGGTGGGTTAGCGCGGGATACCCCGGTTTGCCCACCTCCCTCGTGCACTCCACGTCCCCGATGCCCTCCTGATGCACTCAGGCCATCAACTATCTTGAACACGGTCTCTGGTTACCGATTACCGCTCTGCGGTTACCGGCCCTCCCCCCTCTAAGGACAAGATTGCCCACCTCCCGTGTGCGCTCCACGTCCCCGGTGCCCTCCTCCAGCTTGATGTAGTCGAACCACGTGTCGTAGTCGTGCGGCGAGCGGGCCAGCTCCTCCTCGTATTGGAACCTAGAGGGTAATGAAGGATGCGTGTGAGTTGGAAAGCAAGCAAGTGGTATGCACCTGGAGGGTGATGAATCGGAAGAAGGAGGGAAAGGCCGCCCATTACTCAAACGGCGGGAAAGACGTCATGTGTGCGCCCCGCGATGCCCTCGCTGTCGCCGTGCACACACGTACAAATTCATGTGTCTTGACCCACACGCTCACGTGCGCTTAACCCACCCACCCACCCACCTGCGCTTGCTGACCACCACCTGCTCGATGCCCTCCCTGTCGCCGTGCTGCTTCTCGAACGCCACAAAGCGCGAGTACAGCGTGGGGGCGGAGGCCTGGGGGGACGAAAGGGACAGGGAAGAGGGGGGAGGTGTCCCAAACGAGATAAAGGCCTGGGGCCAACTTCCAACGCGTGTGTCGCCCCTTGCCCCAACGAGGGAGCGGAGGCCTGGGGCCGGAACAAGCACATCGGCTGAGGAACGAGGAGGGAGCGGCCTGAACTCAACTGGCATGTACGTGATACCCCTGGCTCTGGCAAAAAGCATGCACCTCAATGGCTCCGCCGCACAATGCCTGCACTTGGCCGCATCCCCTGTTCCAACGGCCAACCATCCTCCACTGCCAGTGTGCTCCCACGCTGCTCCACCAGCCCGTCCTCCATCCGTCCCGCTGCTGCGCAGCCTTGCGTGCTGGCCTGGGCACGGCGTGCGCCCAGCACCCCTTGCTGCTGCTGGGTGTAATGCCCACCGGCGTATTACCAGTTTGCCTCCCTGCACCCCCGCTGCAATGTACCGCATACACTTTGCTCGCATACCCACCTTGCGTATGACAGTGAGTGACCTTTTCCAACTTGTGTGCTTGTCAGGGATTCTATATATTACACTCCGCATCGCATCTGCATCCACGCACCTTGGGTATGTGGTCCAGGGCATAGCGGTAGATGGCCCTGGCGCGCTCTACCTCCCGCGCCTTCTCCTCAAACTCCGCAAACTTGATGAAGAACTCCTCCTGCGGGCCACAACACAAGGGGGCACAACGCAAGGGCCAGAAACGGTTGCGCTGGCGTCCATGATGGTCAAATGTCATTTAGTGCCTGCGCTTGAGTGAGTCCCCTTGCAATGCTGCTAGCAACGTGATTGGCTAACCGTATGCGGTTGCAAGGAACAAACCGCTGATGCTGCCATGTACCTGTCCACCCACCGACCAACCGTAACCACCAAGTTGCGTCCAACCCACCGCTTGCGCGTCCTCCCCACCTCCCCAATCGGCCGACCCAACGCCAGTTGCCTGCCCCCCGTACGTTAATACACCTGCCAGCACACACACGCCTCCGCGACCCACCGTCTGCGCGTCCTCGCCCAGCTCCTCCACACCCCGCTCGTAGCACCTCCTCGCCAGCGCCACCTCCCCGTTCTGGAACTCGAACTTGGCGTAGCGCACCCACGCCTGGGGGACGAGTGTGTGAGTGGTTCAGGACCACAAACCGGGGCAGCAGCAACTGCAGCGTCAGCAGCCGTGCATGCGCTGAATGTGCTTCCGGCGCTCAATTCTTTGATAGTGTGGGACACGAAACGGGGAAGTGAGTCAGCCCCAGACGCAGCAACCGCAGCAGCAGCGGTGATGCATGTCAGTACGCCTACGCCAGCAAAATTACCGTAGCTGGGCGACGGCTAGGAACTCAGGGCTCACGAAGCCCAACGACCCAGCCCATGGGCCCTTGCACCCACAGCCCGACTTACACATGGCCCCCGCACCCGTAGGAGCCCCTTTCACCGCCTGTCCCTACCCAACCCCGCACTCGCGCATCCTCCCCACCACTACAGGCTCCCACCCTACCCTCGGCCGGGCTGTGGGCACGGATGCGGGTGTGCTGCGATTCTGTTACGCCCGTGTTGGTGTAACTCCCCAAACCGGAAGCCCTGCCCCGCACTGCCCGCCACCTTACAGGCCCTCGACCGCACGGTCCCTGACGTCCCTGACGTGCTGACCCCACCCAGCTGGCCCTAATCCGCACTCGTTGCCCCCACCCAGCTGCTCCCGGGCCCCTCGACCCGCCCCACTCTAGCCACAAGCCCCCCCCGCCCCCCGCCCGCCCTCACTGTCCCCCTGCACCCCCGAACCCTTCCCGACGGCGGACTACGCCCATGTACCCCTGCACGGCCCCCCGCTAACCCCAGTCCAACCCCGCCCCGAACCCTCCAGCCCACCTTGACTGTGGGCAGGATCTGCACATAGCGCTCGAAGATGCCGCGCGCGCGGTCCACCTCGTTGTAGCGCAGCTCAAACTGCATGCATGAATGCACAAATGCGCATCATTGAAGGGAGGTCGAATGACATTACGGCGCAGGACAGGGCGGGGCAGGGTGGCCGTCACGTAGGACAGGCGCAGCAGGCGACGAGCGAGCAGCGTGCCCGATATCCCACGTGGTTCCGGGCCTTGGGGGCCCCGAAGTGTCCCACCCACAATGACCCACCCGACCCAAACCCAACCGTTCCCCACCCGCCCACCTCAATACGCACTACCCACCCGCACGTACGGCATCCAGCCCATGTGGTCCGGACCTTAAAGCCCCGCTCCCTTTCCCCCTCCTCACTCAAGCCCTCTTCCACCGCCGCAACGCAGCACCCACCCGCACGTAGGCCATCGATTGCATGTGGTCTGGGCCTCATGATGCCCCATGCTGCCCGCCCTCACCCACCAACTCCACCCAGCCCCCAGACCACCCACCCGCACGGACGCCATCCACCCCATGTGGTTTAGGGCTTGTGATCCCGCCCCCTCCCCATCCACCTACCCACGCTGCACCCGCCATTTGCCGCTTTGCGGGTACCCCAGACCACCCACCCACACGTACGCCATCCATCCCATGTGGTCCGCGCCTATGGGTACGGTGCCTTCCTTCAGTGTCCCCGCAACCGCATCTCTATCACCCGTCCCTGCACCCACCCGCACGTACGCCATCCAGCCCATGTGGTCCGGGCCACTGAACGACAGCCCTGCTTGGCCACCCTCCCACCCATCCCATCCATACGTCCACCAACCGCCGTCCCAGCACCCACCCGCACGTACGCCATCCAGCCCATGTGGTCGGGCTCAAATCGCATCCACCGCTCGAACACCTGCCTCGCCCCCGCCACGTTGCCCAGCATCTCCTCCATGTGGATGTACTTGTACCACAGCTGGTCCACGCGGGGCAGCAGAGACACCGCACGGTCCCACACGTTGCGCGCGTGGTTCACGAAGCGGTGCCGCATCTCCATCTCGGCGTACTGCAGCAGGGAAGCAGAGGGTCGCGGGGCGTGTGAGGGTGCGTCGGCAGGCGAAAGGGGTGTGTTAAGTCGGTGTTGCGCGCGTGTTTGGGTCATGAAGCGGTGCCGCATCTCCATCTCGGCGCACCGCAGCAGCAGGCAAAGCGGGTACATAAGGTCAGGACCCGTCCAGTAATTCGAACATATCGTGGAACTAGGGCTGAAGGGCGCAATAGCGCATGTGCCTTGACGGGCCCCACCCGAGGCATGGGATCCCCGAGTGCCCTGTAAGCCATCCCAGTACGCCCTAACAACCGCATCCCTGCCGCGTTCCTGCTCCTCCTGTCCCTCGCCGGGGGCCCTGTGGAAGTACCCCAACACCACATGTTCCCTTCTTGCGGCCCTGGCACAAAGCTCCGTGTCCATGTCAGCACACATGCCCGTGTCCGTCCCCCGCCCCCCGCCATGGCAGCACGCAACACAGCGCCGCCCTGGACTCAACATGTTGGTACCGTCGGGATGTGTACCACACAGCGCCGCACCGGCACCGACCCATGTGCAGGTGCCCCGCCACCGCCCCCCACCCCATGCAGCACATCCGAGCAACGTGCCCCTGCCCGTGCATCCTCCACTCCGTAGGCGCACTGTCTCCGTTTGGCATTTGGCGCTGTTACCCTCTACTCCGTAGAGATTGAGATCGGGGACCATGCTGATTGGGAGGCACGGCTGCACGGCCGCCCGTGCAGCGCCGCGCATCAAACCCTGTGCCAACGCGCGTCCGTCCTGCCCGGCCATCAAGCTCCCTGAGGCTCAGCCCGTGCGGCACCCTTGGTTCCCTTCACTCAACTAGACTCGCGGCGGACCTGGAGGCACAGCCGCAGATCGCTCCACACACTGTACCAACCCACCGCGCCCTTCCGGGTCACCCAATGCCCCGTACTGCCAGTCTCATACACCCATGCCAGGCGTAACACTTAGCTTCAGCCGCCGTGCCGGATAACGGTCCCCTATACCCAAAGTAGCGTCGCGACGCACCTTTAGCCACAGGCTGACGTTGCGGTATTCGATGGCCAGGGCGCGCTCCCAAACGCTGCGGGCACGACGAAAGTCCTTCTGCTGCTCCTCCCACGTGGCGTACTGCGAGGCAACCAAGGGTGAGTTAAGTTTGTGTGGGGTGCCGCGGCTGCTGCACCATTGCAGAGTGACATGCACAGAGTGTAATGGTGCGCGAATAGGGAGGTTGACAAGGGTTTTGTGATGGGGGTGGGGGAGGGGGAGGGTGGTTGACGGCGGCTTGACCGAGACTGAAAGGAGCGTACCTTGACCCAAACTGCGCCATTGAAGCGCCCCACGCGACGCACGAGGTCCTCAAACTCCTTCCGCTTTGCGAGCCGGTACTCCCCGAGCTCCTCGGCATCGGTGATAATCTGCTTTGGCGCCTTGTAGTCGTCCTCAAGCTTAATCTCCTTCGCCTCGCGCAGCAGCTGCTCGGCAGTGATCTGCTTGTCCGCGGGCTGCTTGTTCTTCACCCGCGTTGTGCGGGGAAGCTGGGTTCTGGGGTCTACTTGCGACATGGTTCCCAGCAACTGGGAAAGGAATCCCTTTCCCTACCGTTCCGCAATGAGAACAGAATGTGTGTTGCTAAAGCGAAAACGTGTTTTTTAATGTGGCCCAAACACGAAACGATGGTGACTCTGGTTTGGCACGCTGGCCCACCGATGATCTACCTATATAATCGTGCAACGACTGTACCTACAACAATTAGAAATGGCCATGTTGTTGCTAAAGCCCGTGCTCGGGACACAGCCGCCCCATGCAGGTCCATGAACTCAGTTGGTGCACAGTCATGCAATTCTCCTCAAGTGGCCTGGCGTCAACACGTATGGATGATTGATGATATGCGACAACTCTATAGACAGCAGCATTCTGGATGGCCAAGGTAGACGCAGCGCGCTTCTCAGCCAACCGACGCCTCCCCGCTTTGCCACCGCTGGGGCCTGCGCCATACTGCCTTAGCCAACATGCAACGCATATGTAGAAACGCGGATATGCGCTGTGCCGCAGCGCAACAGCCTCCACATTTGCTGCAGCACGCAGCCGGGGCGCCGCTGCTTAGGCGCTCGGCAGCCCTACGTGGTGCTGTGGCCACACACCGCCCCCACGGAGTCTCCCACGGGCTACACGCACCCACGACAATTGCTCATGCAACAGCAACAGCTACTGGACCCGTGGAGACCCGCAGTGGCCTCCAGCAACACGACATGCCACACACGTTTGAGCTTCACGACCCATACAGCAGCAGCCATCCCAATGGCACATCGCCCTCCATTCACCACCATGCCGTCTCTCAAGAGGCCCTTGAGCAGGTACAGGCACAGCCCGATATGCTAATCAGAATCTTGTGAGCTCGCACAATAGCCATGGTGCCACGGAGTGCACGTGGAAGTTGCTGCTGCTGCATGCCACCGGGTTGTCCCACACCACCGAACACCACCGCCCATCGCCAGGCCTGCATCTCCTCCCCAACGTAACGGGCGCTTCATGATCCGTCACCCTCTCACGTACCGCCTGCCCTGATGTACCTCCGCCTCCCACGTACCTCCTCCCGCTTACCTCATGATCATGTACGGCACCCGTACCCCCAGGCCCAGCGCCACGAGTGGCCCGGTCTCCGCGCGTGGCGGGCCAAGGGCATCGACCGCCGCCTGCAGTGGGGCCCCGGGAACGCGCCGCTGCTGACTCCGGCAGAGCAGGTGCGGCTGCATATAACCTGCATCGAGCCGTATGCGTTGGGACTGGGTCATATCCTGCATCATGCTGTGCTGGCACCTGTCTCAATGTGCTGGCCTGTGCTGGAACGGTGACCAGCTGGGTTGTCCTTACACAGTGGTTTTCTTTGTCGGACGTTGTCCACTTCCACCAGGCCCCCACGCTGCGGTCCGCCGTGCCGCCCGGCGAGCAGCTGCCCGCCAGCCTGGTGCACGCGGGGCTGCTCGTACTCCGTACGGCAGACCCGTACGACAAGGCCGCCATTACTCACGCAGCGTGGAGCGCGTACCAGCAGGGACAGCTGCCGCTGCACCCCAGGGATCAGGAGCAGCAGCAGCAGCAGGAGCGGCGGCAGCTGCAGGGCCAGCAGGAGCACGGGGAGGGCGACTTAACCCACGCCCCTGTTGCTCACCCTTCCCTGGCGCACCTTATCCCGGCGCACCCCGCCCGGCCCGAGCGGCCGCGCCTGGTGCGGCCCAAGGACGTGAGTCGGGACTCTTGCGCTACAGTACCTATGGGGACTGGGAGTAGGCCCCATGCAGCATGGGCCTGCTTTCCGGCTTGCAAGTGTGGGGTAAAGGCCTGTAAGCGGCCTTCGCTGCTGTTTGCACAGGCGGTACGGTGAGGCGCTCACGCCCGCTCGCCCGCCCTGCATCGTGATCGTTTGCCCCTGTCGCTGCTGTCCTCGCATGCACAGAACAACCACCTCTGCGTGTGCACTTACAAGTTAAGCATCCGTGCATATGCACACAAGTTAAGCATCCGTGCAATCAACCGGTCGGTTCCAACCACGGCCCACCAACCAGCCGGCTCTCACGTATCTTGTCTCCCCTGTGTGCAGATCCCCGGCCACGAGTCCTCCCCGCTGGGCCTCAACGGCTATATGTTACACAACCTGGCGCACATTGAGCTCAACGCAATAGACCTGGCGTGGGGTGAGGCCGCGCGCACGTGTTCATCGTTACTTACTTGGTGCAACGCACACAGCGGCCGCTTTGGCGCCGTGGTATCGCCTGCTACACAAGCACCTGGATGCCGTAGGCTTGGCCTGGGGTGACACATGGGCTTGTGCATCGTGGTACATGGTACCAGCTGACCGCGTGAAGTGCTGCCTGCGTCTCAATGCGTTGCTGCCTCATGAAGTGGCTTGGTCCTCACGTCCACGCTCCGTCACTCTAACCATTGCAACCCACCCCCGGCTTTGTCAACAGAACCGCTTGCATGCCTTACTACCGCCGCCGCAATGCCCCTTTCTAACCTCACGTCTTCCCCCAGACACCGTTGTGCGCTTCTCCCCTCTGGGCCTGCCGGACCAGTTCTACGAGGACTTTGCACGGTGAGGGCGGGGATAGATTTGCAGCACCAGGGGAGTGCGGGAGGTGAAACGTTGCGGATTCGAAGCGCCCGCAGGGCAGTCGAGGGAAGGACTATCGCCTTGACGTACGTAACATAAGGACGCCGCACGGTGAGATAGAGGAAGGTGGGACGACGGGACGTGGTCGCACCAGGGGAAGGCGGGAGGTGAGGAGCAAGGGGACTGCCATCGGCTGCACCGCAGTACGTACTTTTCCTTACTGGTTTTCCGTGTTCCCC
Organism: Chlamydomonas sp. KOR1; assembly: GCA_036984285.1. NCBI lineage: Eukaryota > Viridiplantae > Chlorophyta > Chlorophyceae > Chlamydomonadales > Chlamydomonadaceae > Chlamydomonas > Chlamydomonas sp. KOR1. Next base: position 69,627 of record BQMZ01000367.1, read on the forward strand.
CTCCCCCCCAGCGTTGCGGACGACGAGTCTCGGCACCTGGGCTGGTGCCTCCAGCGAATGGCGGAGCTGGGCTGTGCCTACGGGGACATGGATGCGCACGATCTGCTGTGGCAGGGGTGCAGCCTGTCCAGCGGAGACGTGGCAGCAAGGTGGGTTGATACCTGGTTAATACACAGGAAAGGTAGGCACGCGCCGGAGTCATACGACCTGCTGTTGCATGGTGCAGCATGTCCAGAGGGGACGTGGTGACAAGGTGCGTGGGCTAAGACATGGGGTGATCATGACAACATATGGACATACATGATAAGTATGTCATTTTCATCCGGTTGTGAAGGAAGGCGCTGACGGTGATGGCGCTGACGGCCGCTTCGCCCACAGCGCCAAGGGCTCGGCGGAGCACGTGGATAGAGCTTCGCAGTGCCGGCTGCCCGGAAGGTCATGACAGTACTGTCAGGGTGCCTGAGCGCACCCTCGCACCCCGTCATGACCTCCCGGGCAGCCGGCACTGCGAGGCCCATATCTCACGTGATCCTGCGGGTCCTTGGCGCTGCGAACGCATCAGCCGGCGGGTCCACCAACGTCGGCACCTTCCTTGCAGCCGCCTCCCTGGCCACCCCCTGTGGGCCGCCGAAGTGCCCTTTTTCACTCCGAGGGAGCAGCCAGCAGGTAGCACGCACGGTGCAACCGTTATACGTAAGACCCTTCGGGGCTATCTCTGGCCTATCTGGTTCCGCCTGACTGGCTGGGCTGGCGACGCGCGGTGTGTACGCCGGCGAGCGCCCCTCCAAACAACCTCCCCTCTTCCTCTTCATGTACAGGACCCACCGTTTCCGTGTTTCCCGGACGCCTTACACAGGGACGCCTTGCGTTTTACGGGAACCTCCCTTGAAAAGTCCCCTCAACTGCCCCTCAACCTCATTCTTCGTTTGTCGTTGTGGTTCACTGTCTATATCATACGTTTCCGCGTTTATGAGCTTCCCGCAGGCCGGCGTTAGTACCAATGTTCCAGGAGGCGCGCGGCCTTGCCGCCAACGCCCGCCGTGCGTCCCCCCTACCCCGATCATGTTCACCTGTGCGCTTTTTATTTCTCTCCTTGCTGTCTCTGTTCTGCCCCGGCCAAGGTGCCGGTCGTACCATTGTCCCAAGAGGCGCGCGTCCTTGCCGCCGACACCCGCCTGGCCTCCCGCCCTTCCCTGATCATGTTAACCTTTGCGCTCTTAATTTCTATCCTTGATTTTCTCGCACTGCCCCGGCCAGGCTGGCGGTAGTGCCCATGTCCCAGGAGGCGCGCGGCCTGGACGCCGGGTCGCGCCTGGCCTCCCGCCTAGTGGGCGGTGGTGACGCGCGTTCTGCGGCCGTGGTGGCGCTGATTGCGGCGGAGGAGCGGGCGCACGTGGCGGTGGGCGTCACGTGGTTCGCACGGCTGTGCGCTGCGCTGGACCTGCAGCCGGAGCAGCACTACAGGTGTGTGGGCTTGTAGGGTTGAACGCCCACGTGCGGGTGCTGGTGGTCCTGGGCCCCTTTGCCTTCCGGCCCCGGCTACTGCACCTGGACTGTTAGTGTGCCTCCCTCCCCCGACCGCCAGGCGCTGGTTGTTGCACCTGAATCCGGACCTACTCAAGGGGCCCTTCAACCACTCGGAGCGAGCGCTGGTGGGCCTCCCGAGGCCGTGGTACGACCCCCAGGCCTGGGGGCCGGACGCGGGTGTTGGGACGCCTGGGCCGGAAGCTGGGACCGCAGCTGGGGAGAGGCGCGGAACCAAGAGAGGAGCAGGGAAAGGGGCGGCGGCGGGGGCGGCTGCGGCTGTGGGCGGAGGGAAACTGGAGGGCGGTGTGCAGGGCAGTGGGGAGGCGGCAGCGGCCCCGGCGGCAGCGGCGAGGGATGGGGGACTCGGGGGCAGTGTGGGAGGTGGAGCGGCGGCGACGGCGACGGTGGTGGGGCTGCCGGTTCCGGTCCGCGGTGCGCGGTGTGCTCGGCTGGAGGGTCCGCTGCCGCTGCTATGTGGGGAGCAGCTGAGAGCGCTGGCGGCGCGGCTGGCGGCGTTTGTGGACGTGGAGGAGGAGCGGCAGGGGTAGGGGGAATGGGGTTGGGACGTAAAATACCAGCAGACGCCGTGTCAGCACGCCGGGTCAGGTGTGGTATCGGGGGCGGGGTGCAAGGGAGGGGCTAGCGCTGAGGGATTGATGGAAGGGAGAGCATACGGTATGTGAGGGGAGAGATTAGGGGGCAGCATTGCTGCGTGCATATATGGACTTAGAGGCTGAGAGGCAAGTGCGGACGATGTCCAGTGGTATAAGAGAGTTTCAGATTGGTAATTTAGGTGGGTGAAGCAGTGGGAGAGGGGAGCGGGAGGGGGCGCATGCACGAGAAGGGCGCGTGAAAAGGCGGGCAGGGATGCTGAGTTGAGACATGGAGTGAAAGCCATGATAGCGTGAGCGCTGCTGGAGAGGGGATATTGTGGGGGCGAGCAGTTGCAGGGACACATTAGCATATTAGAAAGCAGGTACTAGCTGCTGGAGGGGGGAGTGTGTGGGCGCGTGCAGAAGTGCTGCGGCGGGCGAGAGGGCGTAAGGCATGCGTGAGGGATACCGGTACAGGAGAGTGCGCAAACGACTATGGACGCTGGAAGGGCGCGGCGATGTCCGTCAAATGGGTTCGTCGCTCTAGAAGCGGAACACGATGGCTCAGGTGCTGGAGTTAGCACCAGCTAGTCCTCGCTGACGCCTTCCCGCGCGTGTCCAGCCAGGTCCAGCTGTCCACCGACCGCTTGGCGGTGTGTAGGAGATGCCTTGAGATGCAGTGCGGGATGCAGGCATAATTAGCCCCGGCAAGTACAATGCGAGCAGAGTTAGATAAGGTTGCTAAGGCGAGGCAAGGCATGCGGCAGAGGTGGCTGTGGATCGCCTGGTGTTGTAAAGACTTGGTATTTGCTACCCGTAGACGCTGAACCGATTTCAACGACGCATGGTACAGCCGCAGGCGCCAGCCGCCATCCAACGGCGCAAGGTGCCGTACGGCCTTAAGCACTCGTTCCCTTCCGTCCGTTGCAGGTTGCCGGGAGGGACATCCTCTGAGACCTCCATCACACACCCAGCAACTCACGCGCCCAGCCTGCGTTCAGGCGCATCAAATTGCTGCAGAACAGAGCACCACCACCGCCTAAAACGAACAGGTAACCCACGTAGGGGAGCCCCCTGGGCGCCTGGGCCACGTACCTTCCGTGCCAACCAACTGCACAGCTTGCAACCGCCCGATACGGCCGTCTCCAGCCGGTCCCCCTCCAGCGTCTCAAACGTCATCAATCCACTGCCGCCAAGCCGCCTATCCGATGTCAGGCCAGGTCCTTACTTACCACGTTACCAGCACTGCAGCCAGCCTCTCAACATCAGCACCACACAGGACCCGGCGACATTGGCCCTCGGGCCCTTATTCTGCCACAGCGGAAGTGCAGGTTTCCTTTCCGGGCCGACTTGCTCCCGAACACAGTCAGCCGGGCAGCATGCTTATTGCCATGTTTTGGCGGCACCTCCATGTACGGTGCACACCGGTACGCGTGTCGGATGACAAGAACGCGGCTGCACAAAGGAAGCACCAAGGAGTCCTATCAGCCCACTCAAACAGTTCAGTTCACGGAGCACCATTGCATTTCAGCCTTTCAGCAACTCGCCACGACGTCAGGCGCAAGAACGACACGCACGCCCCAGTTGACAGCAGCAAGGACGTCAATCTGCAAACCCCCGCAGCCCCCAACACGCGTCCTTTCGAGGGGACTGGCAGTTGTGTCCGCGAAGCCAGTTCGGCTTCAACAAGGCAGGGTTGTCAGGGACACCTGTGTAGCTCATAAGAGTACAGAAGCATGTAATACGAAGCCAAGCACGCCCACTGCCATAGGGCACAGCACAGCATGTGAGTCAACAGCAACTGAAAATGTGAGTTGGCCAAGAGCGAGCTAACGGTTTCAAATGTCATAGCGTGGACCGAACGATGCTGCAACGGTGAACTTGGTACCAGCCTGGGATCAGCCCAATTGCAGTATAGCAAATGACAAAATGCAAGGAAGCTGGGGATATGGCAGGTAGACTGCGTGCCCTGCCGCGATATCCCATGACTTAACCACCTCCAACAAACGTAACACCACACCGACCAGAGTCTGCAATGTGTTGCTTTGAAAAACAATCCGTGGCCAGGTCAAGGACGCGTGGCCACACCGTGTAGCAGCCACGTGCAGGGGCTCCCCTGGCCACGTGCACATGCACAACCCATGTCGATAGGCAGGAAGGCCCTCAAGCCAACACAGCACCTCGAGTTTCCGTCGCCTCGTCAACAACCAACATATCTTTCTCCTCCTGGCCGCAGAGTCCCCGACAGGGATGACACGTCTGCCTCCGCGTCCAAGGCTCCCGTGTCCTCCTCCCGCCATCCATCCCGGTCACTGCTGGCAGCATGCAGCATGCAGCCCAGGCCCCTACCCCGACAACACCCACGCCCACACCCACCACCCCACCAAGCCGTACAGTAATCCACATCCCTGCCCCAGCCCTGTGCCCCACCACCCCGTACTTCGCCACCGCGCCTCAGCCAGCCAGCCCGCCTCCACTCAGCAGCAGCTGCAGCAGCTGCAGGTTGGGGTCCATGGCCCCAGGGGCACCCACACCCCCCGCACCCGGCCCCACGCCGGCCATCCCCATGCCCCCCATGCCCGCCCCGCCAAGCGCCAGCGCCCCGGGAAGCCCCAGCTGTGCGGCCAAGCCGGGGGGCAGCTGCAGCCCCGGCAGACCCTGGAGCTGCTGCTGCTGCTGACCCGCTGCTGCCGCTGCGGCGGCAGCTGCGGCGGCGGGGTCGGCGCCGCCGCCTGTTAGGAAGGCATCCCGTTGGACCTTGGCCTGCGGGGTGTGTGGAAGGGGCAGCGTGAAAGCACGCCACGCTTTGTGGTGCAGGCTTCCTGGTACCTGCTAACCTGCTGGCTTCAGTGAGTTGCGTCCAACCGGCAGGTGCAGGCGTGCAGTGTCATGTGAAGGTCTGCTGAAAGAGGATGTGTTTTACCCTCAGCCGTGCACAGCAAGGTCGTACATGTGTAAGCATGTGCACAGCACGGCCGTACAGCCACGTGCCGGCACAGGCCTCCACACTGGGCACAGCAGGCGCCCAATGACATGGGCGGGCGCGTGTCATAATCGCCTTCTATCCTTTGGCGACGGTGGACCATGAGCCTACCGCCCTAGCTGTTGCGAACCCCGCCCTCTCGTCCGTATGCAGATCTGCCCCCATGGCCCTCGCCATCGCGAGCCCCGCCCACCTTGAACGCGAGGCCCTCCAGCTCCGACACCAGCGCCACCGCCTGCAGCACCTGCCCTCCGCCAATCAGCGTCCTTAACCCACTCCCAATCTGCATCAACGTCTCCGGCAGCGTCTGCAGCATCTGACCGTACGGCGTCCCCGGGCCCGGAAGCACCCCCGCCCCCGGCCCCGCCCCCGCGCCCGTGCCCGCCGCCGCCGCCGCCGCTGCCAGCACCGCGTTCGCGTCCGCGGCGCTCAGCCCCAACCCCAGGAGCGCAGCCACCCCGTTCCCGTCCCCTGCCACCCCGTTCTCCGCCTTAAGGCGTCCCCCACTCCCAGGTGTGCCCGGGCCCTTGTCGCCCTTGCGCCCTCCGCCCCCATGCTGCGCCCCCCTCTCCCCCTCGCCACTCTCCGCCCCTCCTCGCCTCCGCCGCCCCGCTTCCCTGACCCATCCGCTCCCTCCGCACCGCCGCCGCTGCCCCCAGAATGCCGCCTGCCCGCTTCACCGTTCGCATCCGCATGCCCCTGGCCCTGCTGCTTGCCATGCGGCGCGCCGCCGCCGCCGCTGGTGGCTGTGGCCTGCCCTCCCTCGCCGCCTGCCCCGCCCTGGGCTTGGTGGGCCAGCTGGTTCAGGGCAGCTGCCGCAGAGTCTTCGTCGTCTGACTCGTTCTCTACATGGCGCACGTCAGGCAGAATTAGCAAAGGCAGGGCAAGGTATTGTGCATGGAGTCAGCATCATGACATTGCTTTTCATTATACGCCTGAGGCGTTGCCTTGCCGGCAGCGAAGGTGCTACAGTGCCGCGCAAAAGCATTCGACATGGACGCAAAGGCCTTTTGCTTCCGGGCTGTGTGGAATGTGAGGCTGCCCCACCTGTCTCGTCTTCTGTTGTTCGTTGCCGCTTCGTGCCCCGACCATCCTCGCTCTGTGTGGCAACAAAAGGGCAGCGCGCAGCACCAGTAAATCCGACGCACCAACCTTTGAGCCACGCGCAACCTACCATTATCTGTGCACCTTGCATTGCCAGCCGGTGGTGATATCCCTACCAGCCATGCCCATCCATGTTGCCGGCCTGCTGCCTGCCCCCGTCTGACCCCAGTAGTTCCCTTAACCCCGGAGTGTAATGCACGGTTGCCCTGCACGTCAAGCGCAACCCTCTCCCCTCACCGTCTTGGTGGTGTTGGCTGTGTCGTACACTGCGAAGGCGCTTCCGCCGCCCCCCAGCCGCAGCCGCGGGTCGCCCGAACCAGATCCCGTGCCGGCGGCGGCGGCGGCGCCGCCGTTCCCGCCCAGGCCCGCGGCGGCGGCGGCGGCGGCCGCGTTGGCCAGCGAGCCGGGGCTCAGCGCGGGGCCACCAGGCAGCGCTGCGGGCAAGGGCACGAAAGCCACGCAGGGGGTGGTGACTCAATACAGAGCGCTGTGCTCTTCGTGGGGCAGCAGCTAGGCTTTTGCACCTTGCGGCACGCACAACAGGAAATTTGGACTTTGTCCGCTCAGTCTCAACAGACAAGCGCGCGCCTGCCCGGCCGCTCACCTCCCGCAAGCCCCGCCAGCCCTGGCGGCGGCCCCGCCCCTTGCAGCCCCGCACTCAGCGCCGCCACCGCCGCTGGGTCCCGCAGCCCCAGGAACGCGGCCGCCGCCGCCAGAGCCCCCGGCTGCCCCGCCGCCGCCGCCGCTGCCGCCGCCGCCTGGAGCTGCTGCTGCAGCTGCAGCTGCTGCTGCTGCAGCGTCGGCGGCTTGCTGCCAGGCGGCATCATCAGCGGCGGCGCCGCCGCCAGCGTCAGGCCGAACGACGCCGCCAGCGGCGTGGCGGCGCCGTTGGGCCCGCCGCCGCCGCCGCGACCCATGGGTCCGCGGCCGGCGTTCAGCGCCTGCAGCACCGCATGCAGGGCCTGCACAGAGACCGCGCCGTCGGGGCCGATCTCGTTGCGCAGGGCTCCCATGATCTCGTGGTACCGCTTCTTCTGCACAGGTGGGTCAAGGTAGGCGGGGCAGGTCCACCTCAGCCAGGCGGTCGACTTGCAACGCTGCGGCGCAACGAACCCTAGACGGCTTGTTGCGCCGGGGCGATACGTCGTATCTGACAGCCCGACATGTACACATCAATTACGATGTCTTTATTGGAAAACCCACCAGCGTGCAGTTCCATCGGTTCTTGATGTGGTTATCGGTCCTGCAGCGGAAGGAGGGGCAGCAACGCAGCAAACGGTGTGAGCCACACGGCCACCGCGCGCACACGCTTCCGCTGCAACCCGTACCAATGCTACTCTACCAATTCGCAGTATACCGTATCTTGCTCTATACCCTGTGTTTGTCTTTCGGTAGTGCAACGTGCAACCCCTTCCCGCCATCGACCACGACCCGCTGCCGCCCTCAAACGAAACCGCTGCACGGCCGGCCGGAACCCCCAACACCGTACCTTCCCGGCAGGTGCTTAGCAATGGACGCCCACTTGTTGCCGTACTGCAGGTGCGCCCACAAGATGATTGCATCTTCGTCTGTGGTGAAGGGCCCGTTTTTAACCGCCGGGCTCAGCTGGTTCAGCCAGCGCAGGCGGCATGACTTGCCGCTGCGGCCGGGGATGCACTCCGCGATGCGCGTCCAGTTGCGGGCGCCCTGAGACAGGACCAGGCTCTTGAGGACCTCGTCCTCCTGGGCAGGGGGAGGGGATGGAGTGGTGTGTAAGCGGTGGCAAAGGTGGGGCAGAAATGCCGGGGAGATGGGCAAGATGCGTGGGCGATGCGTGGGCGCACATGGGATCTGCACCATGGGGGAAGCACCGCCTCATCTGCGGACATGGTGCAGCGGGCAAGTGGAGGGGAGCGGGGATAAAAATTGTTGTGTCGAGTCATGAGCTTTGCCGCGGTCAGGCCGGTGTGCAACGTTGGGATGCCCGGGACCCACCTCAGGCGTCCACGGCCCCTTCGTCGCATCGTCTTCATCCCGTTCCACATTGGTGAAGAACTCCATCCTGCGTGGGGGCGATTCCGTGCCGCTCGTCGGACGCTATGCCTGAGGGCTGCCTGTGCCAGCGTCGTGCTCCCGCCCATTTTGGGCGTTGGTGCAGGCCCGACGCGGACAGGGTTCTGAGGAAACGTGTGCCCGCCAAAAGCTGCAACTGCTACGCTTCGAGTAGCTTCTATAATTGGAGCGCTACATGAACAGCAACATCAACTAGCACAATGGCAGGCGACGAGGGTCACAACACAGGAACCTTGCTATGATCCAGCGTGGGCGCTTTGCACGTTAAAATCCTACAAATTGCACTAAATTGTGCCGCCGGAAGGAGCGCTTGTCCAAGGGGCGAAGCTAACCGTCCTGGCAAACGACCGCAAAAAACGACCGACAACCGACCCTTGCGAAGTGCAGGGTGAAGACGGCAAGACGCAACGCCCTATAGGATGGCTATGAGGCCTTTGCTCTCAGTCTTGCAATGCGTGTCGCGCGACAGCGGCCCAACTCGCGGTCACAAGCGCAAACGTGGGAGCAACCCGCATAGTTGCAGTGCTATGAATGTACATGTTCCTCGTCATCCCGCGGCAATGTGGTTTGCGGTGCCGCGCGCAGTCGCGCGCGGTTGACAAGTCACAACGTCCTTAACGACGCAACGAGACCTCCATCTCCACGAGCTCCTCGCCTCACCTGAATGGGCGCTTATGCTATGACGACCTCAGATGTAGCTTGATGAAGGGGGAAGGGGCCGTCACAGTCAGCGTATCAGCGGCTCTGGTCCGCAGCGAGAGAGCCACCTAAATGCTCTTGCAAGCTAGCAAGTTGCTCTAATGATTGTAAAAAGTAAAACGAGCCACCTGGAAACAAGCTGTCGACATCAGGGAGGGCGCGCGTGTCGAGATTGCATGTGTACATATACGTTGAGTGACCTAATACTATCGCAGAAGCGCGAGCAGTAGGAGTATGCCTGTCAGCAAAGATGGATGACGATGCGGTTGCATTGCGTTGACAGTTGTATCGTCGTACGGCTGCACTTTTTCCCCACGTCCCCAGTGTGGCCAAAAATACGCGTATGTAAGTGGTTGAATGACATATGTGCAAACAAAATAGCGTGGCCCCTTGACGCTGGTCCCCGCAAGTCCACTCTGGGTCCCCGTAAGGGCTTCCCGTGCGCCGCACGTGGCCAAGCAACGCGCAGACGCTGCATCAGAGTCGCAAGCAGGTTGGGTGTAAGCTTCTTGGATTCGATTACTGTGGTCAACGGGCTCCTGAGATAGTTACGAGCCGCTGGAAATGGCGCCAGAAAATCCTGAAAGCGTTCCGACGGTCAAGCTCCAAATCCTGGGTGGACAGCGACCGTTGCATTCAATGCAACCTGGTGTACCCCCTTTGCATGGAGGATACAGGTAGCATCAGCTGCCGCCCCTGCCAGTGGGCGTGCGAGCATGCCTCGGTCCTGGGCGTGCTCAAGGCCTACACCGAAATCCAACATGAGCAGAACCGCAGGCGCACTGAGCACGAGACTCATGTACGTGACCTGAACTTCCTCCACGGCGCTGCCTCCCGGCGGCGGCCCTCCGATCCACAGCACCGCCAACGCCCGCCCCTCTTGCATCCACACCAGGCCCAGCTGCTGTCCCGGTTGCGTACCCTGCTACCGCGTCTGGCCCCGGCCAGGGCGATCCCTCAGTCTTCATGGTGGCACGGCCGCGGGGGTGCGTGGCGTGGAGCAGTGTGGAAGCACGCCGGGGAGCAGGAGGGCGGGCAGGAGGGTCATGCCGTGAGGCTGCAGGCGCTGCTAGCTCCCATACCTTCAGGCTGTCAGGGTTGGGTGCAGGAGCTGCTAGCTCCCATACCTTCAGGCTGTCAGGGTTGGGTGCAGGAGCTGCTAGCTCCCATACCTTCAGGCTGTCAGGGTTGGGTGCAGGAGCTGCTAGCTCCCATACCTTCAGGCTGCCAGGGTTGGGTGCAGGAGCTGCTAGCTCCCATACCTTCAGGCTGTCAGGGTTGGGTGCAGGAGCTGCTAGCTCCCATACCTTCAGGCTGTCAGGGTTGGGTGCAGGCGCTGCTAGCTCCCATACCTTCAGGCTGTCAGGGTTGGGTGCAGGAGCTGCTAGCTCCCATACCTTCAGGCTGTCAGGGTTGGGTGCAGGAGCTGCTAGCTCCCATACCTTCAGGCTGCCAGGGTTGGGTGCAGGAGCTGCTAGCTCCCATACCTTCAGGCTGTCAGGGTTGGGTGCAGGAGCTGCTAGCTCCCATACCTTCAGGCTGCCAGGGTTGGGTGCAGGAGCTGCTAGCTCCCATACCTTCAGGCTGTCAGGGTTGGGTGCAGGAGCTGCTAGCTCCCATACCTTCAGGCTGCCAGGGTTGGGTGCAGGAGCTGCTAGCTCCCATACCTTCAGGCTGTCAGGGTTGGGTGCAGGCGCTGCTAGCTCCCATACCTTCAGGCTGTCAGGGTTGGGTGGAGGCGGCGCAAGCGGCGAATCAATGGATGCAGCAGCACGTGTGGATGGCAGCACAGCGCTGTGGACTCGAGGAGCCTTGGCTCCCACCCGACGGCGGCGAGCCGGCCGGCTGATGAGTGTGGGCACTGCTTGGCTGTAACTCACAAGCAAGCTCGCTGCACTGCTTGTTGTCGAATTACCACCTGTAGAGCCATTCGCGCACGGTGGTGATGCTTTCGCTTGACATTGCGTCTGCATTGCAATATTAAAGCGCTGCAATTCAACACCCACTTCATGGCAAGGACGTCTAACACCGTGGCAGGCCCTTACCTGCTCTGCTATGCCATGCACAGCTTACCCCAGCAAACTCATTCCCATATCTCACTTTGCACGCATGCTGGACTGCAGTGCCCCGCTCGGCATCAACCTGGGGAACAGAACTGAGCTGGCTGCTCGTAAACCTATAACACCTCGCCCGTTCTCCGTCCCGCACCTTCGCCCTAGCTCCCATCAGCATGCTGGCCGCTGGCTCGGAAGCGCTCCAGAGCCTAATCCGAGCGCTGGGCAGCGGCCGCCTGCCACCCTGCACCCCCAGCAGCCTGCACCCCACCACAGCACATCTGGTCCTGGACGGCCTGATCCGGGAGCCGGGACCTAGCTTCCGTTAGAGCACTGGCCGCCTACAGTGCGCTCTAGACATTCACACAGGCCAGCTGCCGCTAGCTTGCTGCTTGCGCGCGCAGCAGCGAGCCTGCACTGCGCCGCCACACAGAAGGCCCTGGGCGGCCTGACCCGGGAGCTAGAGCGCCTTACCGGCAACTACTATCGCAGAGACCTTGAATGCATTTACACTAGCGGTTGGGGCGGCGGGCGGCTGTACGACAGGTGGCGGTTGGGAGGCAGAGGGTTGCGATCCGGACCGGCAGCCGCAGGCCACCCTCTGCGCCGCGCATGGTGCTGCTGTCGCGTGCCAGCCGCTTGGCGCACGACCTTGTCGTGTTGGGGACGTGGGGCGGTGGAGGCAACGGGAGCGGGGGCAGCGGCAGCAGAGGCAGTGATGAGGGCAGCGGAAGCAGCCGAGCAGGCAGCGGGACCGGGTGCGGGGCTTCAGGCGGCTGTGCCCCGTGGCTGGAGGCACAGGGTGGGGTGGCGTTGGAGCAGGAGGCGGGGAGGGCAGGAGGGGCCTCGGGGGGCGCTGAAGTGGGCCTTGTACTGCTTGACAGGGGTGCGCAGCAGGGGCACGAGCGAGGGGCGGTGAGCGTAGCGGCCGAGTACGACATGCCTTTTTCGCCGTCCGCCGGCCAGTGGGGCCAACCAGTGTGTGTATAAGCTAGTATTTGGCATATATATAGTAAGCATCATGCCACCCTCCTTAACTCGGTGTCCACTGGGTCCTGCTACGCTTCCCGCCTACTGCACGTGCCCCAAGCCATACGGTCTTGCACCTAGTCCACCTTAAGTACGCGCTCCTTACACCCAGCAGGGGCAAAGCAGTGCGTGCTCGTGTCATGCATCAATGCCGCCGGCGGTTTGCATTTGACGTAATGACAGCTCTAATTCGGGTTTGAACGGCACAGCACAAGTGCCCAAACTGGCCCCAACGTGCCATCCAGTACTGAACACGGTACAATCGGTTCGTCATTGGTTCCGTTTATGGGCAAGGACTTGCGCAGCGGATGCCGCTACTCGCTGAGCGGTACTGCGCCCAGGGGACTCCCCTGACTGCGCCATCCTACGTCCGGCGCGACATGTGCACCAACCCGTGACTGGCCGGTGGTCCAAAATTTGGGCAACTAGGAACCTGCCTGACGCGGCTGTAGGACACTTACATAAGGATTTCAAGCACACCACCGGGTTCCTCTCGACGTCTTCTTGCCATTTAGTGGGTCGAGATCCTTATGGACCTGGTCCTACCCCTGTCGTACAGCGCCTGCCGTACAGGGGGTAACAGCACTCGTACAGGCCCCTGGCCTATTCTGATGCAGCCCTGACGGCGCCTGCAACGCTCGTACTACTTGTTAATTACCTACATAAACGTTCTGCCAAGTTTCAAGGCGCTTTGCACCTTCGCTGGGGCCAAAACACGTGGCCAGCCGTTCGCGTGGCGTGTCAGTCAGCAGGTGTCTTTACTTCGCCGCGATGGGTGTTCTGGACTCGCCATTCGCATTTTCTTGTCTTATAAAGTGATGTACAGGACCTTGAGGACTCACTTCAGCCGAACTGGCAAGCCTCGCTCCTTCGCATGTGTGCACCATGCTAAGCCACAAGAGAGCACAGCGGGCTCCGCAAGCCCCGCGGATTACTCCACTATCGCTATACGCAGCGAATGTCCTTCATGTTGTATTTTTTGACGGTTTACTTGCTCGGCGTGCCGTGCGAGAGCCAAGTTGTATACGTTCCGCATGTGTCGACATGTTGACCAACTGCCAGCCGGCAGATACAACAGGGTTCACAAAGTGCTGTATGTCATCAAGATGGCTTATTATATCGGCTTCATCATACGTGCCTTGGAGCTTCCCCTGGTGGAGTGTCACGGTAAAGCGCCGCGCGCGCCCCGGTCGCGTCAGTCGGTTTCTCTGTCCTGCCCGAGGCAAGGAAAGTATGGACTGAACATCCGCTTTGTGGCAAAGTTGGGCACAGCTGGCGCTATTGCATTGCCTGCGACGAACCGTTGAGCATAACGGCTAACCGCGCCGAGAATGCCACCATGGGTGCCCCCTATCCCGACGACGCACCAGCGCATAAAGCTGAACGTCCCTATTGGCTGTCGCATCTACGCAACGGCGACTCGCCCAAATCCTGAAGCACCACACGAGCTTCAGACTCTGCTGTTCACAAATGAAGGAGTCAGGCCGCTCTCAGGGCTGAACCAAAATACTACATCTGAGTCACTTAGGCTCGGTGACGCCTTGCCGCTCCGGGAGCGGTCAGGCTGGGGCGATTCCAGGCCATCGTCCTTTCGCGGGCCGAGTCGCCTCAGCGGCAGGGACCGCAGCCTCGACCGCACGTCGTCTCTCTATGACCAGAAAGGAATCGTAACATGCGCGGCATGCGACCCGGCCAGCGGCATTGTCTACTTCTCCGATGGTGCGTAGTACCCCCAGCAGCTAGGGTGCTTGGTGCCGCGCGCCTGCATGCCATCCTTGATACCGTGTCATCGCATCTCAACTGTTCCACAGCTGTCCCTCTGCACGCACCCGCAGCATGTGCCTCTCTCCTCTGTGCCACGCCAACCTTAACCCACACCTAACCCACCCCAGGCACGGCCATCCTGCAGTTGGACATGGAGGGTGTTGTGTCCCTGGTGGCCGGAAGCACAGAGCTCATGCCCCTGGACGGGGAGCAGGGTGCGGACAGGAGCGGGCACGTGGACGGTCCGGGGGAGGCCGCACGCTTTGTCAGCGTGGACGCAATGGCAGTGGGACAGGGGGGACAGCTGTTTGTGATTGACAGCACCCTGGACGATGACAGTACCCGGCTGCGGTGCATCCAGCTGCCTCAACCCACACTGAGCGGGGCAGGTGCAGCAGCAGCAGCAGCAGCAGCAGCAGCAGCAGCAGCAGCTGGTGGTGCGGCTGCAGGGTGTGGGTTAGCGGAAGGGGTGGCGGAGGAGGAAGCGGAGGAGGAGGAGGAAGTGCAGAGCGCGTGGGGTGGTGGGGAGCAAGGCAGCAGGGGCGACGGCGGATGGTTCGGGGGTCTTGGGTTGGAGGGGACCGGGGAGGGGGAGGGGGAGGGTGGAGGTGGGGGCGGCGGGCGCGAGCCCAGGAGGGTGCCCACGGTTACGACGCTCATCACGGCGCTTCCGCCGTACTGGTCGGGCGCACGTGGGGCGTTGACGAGCGTGGTGTACTGCTGGCGTACGAAGCGGCTGTACGTCAGCACCAAGGTGGGCGTCCCGTATTGCCGTACCGCTGTACCGCTCGCCGTGCATCTGAGGGCATCCTTGCGTGCGTTGTGGGACAGCGACAATCTGCTTGCATCAACCGTCGCTGCGCGGCTTCAATGCATGTCTGACCATGAGGTCCAGCACCATACTTGTGGCAAACGTTGCGCCTGTGTAAACCATGTTCCTTATAGACCAGAAGCCCAGAGTGCTGCTTGCATGTACCACATGAGACGGTATGCAATTTCCCTTGGCATGTGAACCCCAGGGCGCTGTGTTCGTGTAGGTGGAGGCCGTCAGGCAGCAGTAATAGTAAGTAGCATTTTTAGCAGTACTACATAGTCATGGCGTAACTATGGTTCCTACCCGTACCTCTCCTCCCTCCCTCAGGGCGCCGTCTTCGTGTTGGTGGAGGCCCCCGAGCGGCAGCAGGGCTGGCGGCTGGTGCCTGCGCTGGCTGCGGAGGAGGGGCAGTCGGTGGGCGAGGTGGTGGTGGACGACGAAGGTGGGCGCTTGGAGGGGTCCCCGGGCTGAGGGTTGATACGATTCCTTGAGTCATGTGGAAGGCAGGAAAGGGTCCCGGGCTCATGCTCCC
This sequence comes from Chlamydomonas sp. KOR1, assembly GCA_036984285.1. Lineage (NCBI taxonomy): Eukaryota > Viridiplantae > Chlorophyta > Chlorophyceae > Chlamydomonadales > Chlamydomonadaceae > Chlamydomonas > Chlamydomonas sp. KOR1. Next base: position 84,778 of record BQMZ01000367.1, read on the forward strand.
TTGTGTGCGGGGATGTAGGTGGGTGCGGGGGTGGGGGTGGGGGTCCCCGAGCTGGGTTTCACGGTGGTTTGTGTGATGTTGAGGCGGGAGGGGTGATACGCCTTTGTGGGCGAGGTGGTGGTGGACGACGAGGGTGGGTGACGGGATGGGATGAACGACGAGGGTGGGTGAAGGGACGGGGTGAATGAGGAGGGTGGGTGGCGGGATGGAATGAACGATGGGGGCGACGAGGGTGCTTGAGGCCGGCTGCCCGTCTGGGCTGGGCACCAACGGTCCCGTCTGGGGTTGTAAGGCGGGAGCGGGTGCCACGCGATGACCCCACGTGTGGTAAACCGGAGGAGCTCGACAGTTTGCAGTACAGGTCCTGGAGCTGCAACCTGTCATTTTGTCGGCCGTGCGGGAGTCCCTTGTCACACGCTGCGCCTGCAGGTTGTTACTCCAAGAATGCCTGCCACGTGCCGCGGCGTGCATGTACCCTTCCCACCGACTCATTAGACAGCCCATTCCCCATGTCCGTCTCCTTTCCCCTGCCAGGCTGCGCACAGTGCGACTATCATGTAACTTACATTGCATACATTTTGCTTTCCCTCTCCCTCCCCACAGGCGATCTGTACATCGCGGGCCTGAGCGCCTCCTCCGCGCCCATCTCCCGCCGCCTTTGGCGCATCCGCAACATCCCGCCGCCGGACATCCTCCTGCAGCAACAGCAACAGCAAGCGCAAGGCCTGCCCGACCCCCAGGCCGGGTCCAGACCAGGTCCTTGGGAGCGCAGCAGCGCACCTGCTGGGGCCATCACCAACAACAACAGCTGGGGGGCCCGGCCTAGCATCAGCGCCAACAGCAACAGCAGGACCAGCACGAGTGGTGTTGGGGCAGGGAATGGGAACGGGGTCATCGGCGGCAGCGGCTATGGCTTGATGGGTGCACGCAGCAGTGCGGACGGGGCGTTGGGGGGAGGAGGGGGAGGAGCAGGAGGAGGGGAGGCGGGTGCGCTGGTGCCCATGACGCGGGCCGAGGTGACGGTCCTGGCGGTTGGGACGCACCTGTTCCGGTGGATGCAGGTAGGTGGGGTTGGGCGTGGGCTTAAGCTGGGGTGGACCCGTTACAGTGCGAGTTGTCTGGAATACAGTTTGTGAGGGCCAAAGGAGACGCAGTGCAACAGATACATTCTGAAGCTGTTGCCGTGCGCCGCCTGTTGATACTGTTGCTTACACTGCGCCTTGCAACTGCCGGTCCTCCTTACTGTCTTTACCCATTGCCATTCATCCGTCCACGTGTGCCACCCGCCTTCCCACCCCAGATCGGCGCCTACGGCTGGCTGCTGCTGTACAGCCCCATCGCGCCCGACGTGGTGCTCATCCAGTTGGGCCTGTCGCTGCCCGGCCCACACAGCTTCCTTTACCGAGACGCACCGGCCCCCGGCAGCCGGATGGCAGCTGACTTCTCCGCCCTGATGCCCCTCCCGCCCGCCACCTACCACGCCGCCGCCTCCTCCTCCGCCCACAACAACCTCCACAGCCACCACTACTCCCTGCAGCAACCGCCGATCCCAACCGACGTCGTTGTGACGGTTGGCGAGCGGGGGTTCCCATGTCACCGGCTGGTGCTGTCCGCACGCTGCCCGTACTTCCGGCCGCTGCTCTTTACGTCATCCTTCCGTGACAGCAGCTCCACACACGTGTCACTGCCCGACGCGTCGCCACACGTGTTCGAGGTGTTGCTGCGCTACATGTACACCGACGACACGCGGTTCCCACGCGCGTGTCTACGATACGTGGCAGAGCTGGCCGACCGGCTGCTGATGACGGCGGCGGCGGAGGCGGCGCAGCGGCAGCTGCTGGCGGCTGTAACGCCCGCCACCGTGGTGTACGACATGCTGTGGGCGGAGCGCATGGGTTTCGGAGCGCTGGTGGCGGCGCTCAAGTCGTACTATGTGGCGAGGCAGGGGCAGGTGCTGGTGGCGGCGCCGAGGTCCGTACGGCGGCTGCTGTCGGAGGGCAGCATGGGCTTAGTCATGGAGGTGTACGAACGGACCGTACGGAGCAGCAGCGCGTACTGGTGATCGCGGAGTGCGCACAAGGCGCACCGGGTGTATTTGATGTGGTGTACCGGCAGCGGTTGATGCTGAGGTGGTGGCGGAAACAGGATGGGGTGTGGGTGTGGGGTGTGTGCGTGGCTTGTCCAGCGAAGGCATCCTGAGCGAAGGGCGCTGCCGTGGCGGGGTGTAGATTAGGATTCGGAGCCAACGTGACAAAGGGTTGGGTAAGGGCGCTGTGCAGGCTTAGTGCTGGTAGCCTGCTCTGGTGCTTGCGTGCACATACGGTACATGGACGACATGATAAGAAGGGTTATGTACATAACGTTTGCCTTCTACGGGGCTCTGTGCTAGGCATTTACGTGTGCACTTTAGGGGACCTTGCTTGCTTGGGCCGGACATGGACGAACAGGGAGTGCGTGTGATGGTGTTTCGTGCTTTTCCCATTTGATGCTTCACCTCTTCTCTCTGAGACGAACCGCTGTGCATACAAGGAGCGCCCCTTTCTAGCAAGCGTGTTGAGGCCAAAGCGTCCTGCATGCTTTGCCGACACGAGAGACCAAGCTACAGACAGGACTTGTCTTTCTGTAGGACAGCGCAGCAGCAGGACCTGGCAGGACTGACGGTTCCGTGCATAGTATCACCTGTCGCACAGGTATTGCGAGTAGGTTGTAACAGGTTGTAACGGAGTAAATGAGGTAAATGAGGTAAATGACGGGGGAATTCCCTTCCCCTGGCGCCAATGGAGTTGGGGGAATACGATCCTTACTGGTCCACCACCCAATCCATGGATGTGAATCTGAAAGTCAACGCGTAACGGAGTAGCTACACGCTGCTGAAATCCCAGGTGACCAGTGGCAGTACCAGGCACGGCACCATACCACACTCGAGAACACTGGCCTCCGCTGCAGCCGCTGCACACGGCTGCAGGCCTCCCTGCCTGACACAGCAGCCACGTTGCTTACAAAGGTCTCCCGTCATTTACCTCGTTGACCTGATTTACAGAGCTACAGCTATCCGATGAACATGCAGCTTGTACTATCCGCAGGCGCCCTTCATAGTGTGCCGCCGCTAACCGGTGCACAGTAGAACGCACAGGCGCACGCAGATGTGGCTTAACCTGTTGCATCAAGTCGTATGCAGCACACAGCATCTGGGCCCCACTTCGACACGCGCCTGCATCCGAGCATCCCTGCTCACAGGTTCTATGGCCGTGCCTCACCTGAATCACCCTCTTACAGAAAGGGGTTGCTTGCATACGAAGCGATGGATCCGCTGTGCAGTAACAGGGCACGAGCGCATGGCATGGCACGGTGAAAAGGCTGCTCGCTTGCTCGCTTGCCGCCTGGTTACGTCCCAAACGCCGATACGCCGTACAGCACTACAGCCTACCGCAATGCCTTACGTCATCATGCGCGCTGCCATCCGTCCTGCCGACCAGGTGCAACCTCATGCACCACCATCTCAGCTGGTTTCATACACTCTACGCAGCCCCACACCGCCACCCCCTCGCACCCTCACGCCCGCCTCGCCCGCAGCAGCAGCGTCACGCTCCCCGACTGCATGTAATGCTTCCAGCGTACGGTGTCGCCCTCCGGCCTGTCCGCGCACTGCAGCAGCCGCAGCTGCAGGCGCGGCGGGCCCCCGGTGGGCTCGTTGCGCAGAGGTAGCACGCGCCTTACCCCCAGCACGTCCGGCTCGCCGTACCGGCGCACGAACAGCGGGGGATCCGGTCCCCAGAAGTATCTTATACTCTCCATCTCGTCATCCGTGATCACCAGGGGGCACTCGCCGTCATCCGTGTCGTCGTTGCCGGTCCAGCCCTCCTCCTCCCCGTCCCCCTCCCCCTCCCACCACACCTTCTCCCACCAGCTGCCCTCCCCATCGCCTTGCTCCTCCTCCTCCTCCTGCTCGTGCTCCTTCTGCACTCGTTGCCTGCCTCCCAGCGGCCCACCGGCAGCTGCTGCCCCCGCCTGCTGCTGCTGCTTTTCCTGCCCAGCCGCTGCCCCTGCTGGCGCCACGAACACGTGTGTTTAGGTCCTGCATCACCAGGCTGGCGGGGCCCAGCCGTGCACTGTGCTGCTGATACCGCGGCACGCCATGCAGGTTGGTGAAGAGCCGCCCCGGCCTGCCCTCCCGCACAGGCACCACCCTGGGACCGCGCTGTGAGCGCCCCCTGCCCCCGCCGCCGCCCCCGCCGCCCCTGAGCATATTTTCCTGCTCCAGCCGGACCACCCGCAGCTCGTTCCACGTGTAGCAGTTGTTGTAGGTGCCTTGGTCTTGAAGGTGGTCTGTACATCCCTGGGGGTTATGATAGAACACGTTGGGTTGGAATATGACACGTGGTTATCACAAGGGAGCAAGGGCACAGCTGTGCGGTGGCCAGGAGCCGGAGCGTAAGTGTCTGGTTTCTTATCCATCTGAAGATATACAAATGTAATTAGGAAGGAGTGGCTCCTCGACACTGCACATCTGAGAGTACAGTAGCGTCCAGGTGGAGTGCCTGCTGCGTGGCGTGCATGGTGCAGAGGTGCACCCTCATTGTCGACTTGCCCGCCAGCCCGCAACCCAGCCGTGCCCTCGATCATGGACTAAACGCCATTGGCCACCTGGCACCATCCCGCCCCACACCCAAGACACCCAGATGCCAAAGCTTTGCCATACCCTACCCTGCCCAACCGGTACCCTGCCCTACCCTACCCTGTCCCCCTTCCCCACCTGGTCGTGCCCCTCCGCCTCCACCTGCACGCCCCCCGCCACGTAGCCCTGCCGTACAGCTTCCGGCAGTGCCGTCAGGTCCAGCCCACGAACAGCTCTTTGCCCTGCCGTACGATGATGGATAGCTTCATGCGGTGTTCAGCGTAGCACGCGGCGACAAGCCCGGACGCGGTGAGCAGGTACCTGAATTGGGCAGGGGAGGGCGGTGGGGTTCTGGGGTAGCGCGCTATTAAGAACGGCAAGTTGCGATCTTGCGAATTGTTGTTCAGGTGCCTAAGAAGCGCAGGTGAGGGAGGTGCGGTAATGTAGCGCGCAGGTGACGGTAGCACGTTGTGCTCTTGTTGGCAGCGCAGCGATCAACGTGGCGCGCGAAGATCAGCCCCGAAGCCGTGAGCAGGTGGCTGTGTTTTGTGTATGGTGCACAGAATCAAAGCAAAAGGCAAGAGTACATGATTTCTTTGAGCAAAGAAGCCCCGAGCGGTGACGCGCAAATCCCTGCCCCATGCCCTGTGTTGACCACTGCATGCCGTCCCATGGGTCGGCCAGCGGCGTGCGTGTGCATGCACGGGCATGGGTTCCACCTTCACTGCCTTCGCTACTTTCGGCAACTAGTAAAAGTGGCAATTTGTGGAGCATGACTGTCATGATCATAAGCTCGTACCTTATGCACGGATCGATCCGCTGCGCACAGCTCCGCCGGCTGTGTTGACCCACGGCGCAGGGGGCCCGCCAAGGGCCAACACCTCGTCAGGCGACATGGCTAAGGGTGGCAGGTGGCATCCACGCATGGCGTCCCATGGGTCGGCCAGCAGCAGCTGTGCATACATGGACGTAGTTCGTGGTCCCCACCTTCACTGCCTTTGCTACGGCAAGAAATGGAAACTGAGCAGCGAAATAAACTGGACTGGAAATAGGACTTCGTCCCTGCCAAGCTGTCCTGGACACCAGCGCTGTCGCACGCGCGCTCCACTCACCTCCACTCGTCCCATCAGCATTCCAGGCCACAGGCAGTGAGCAGCAGGTAGGTAGCGGCGTACTGAATGCCCGTTACAACCAAATGAGCACCAGCCGAAGAAGCCGAAGAGAACACCACCCGACCGCATGGGCCCTTGTAACTCCGCACGCTCACAGCACACGGTACCAGCCACGCCCACGCAGAGGTAGCCCTGCTGACCCCTCGGCAGACCTCACCACGCAACTCCTCCTCGATGTAAACACGCTTAGTTGCATTAGGGTGCGCGCAGCCCGCTCTAAACGGATAGTTGCAGTGGGTGTGAGCAGCCCCACTCTCATTCAGTCTCATTGCAACAAACCACGCGCCCTCTTGCTCGCCCCAAGGCAACTGCCCACTGCCTATACTATGCCTCCCACACAACAGTGCCGAAAGGTCGAGGAAAATAAACCAACTGGCGTAAGCGAAACCCTAGACCAGGCCGTACCAGCAGTGCGAAAAGGCTGAGCCCCTGCATGGGAACACAAGTAGGAAACCAAGTGACGCTACCTAAACCCTAGGCCAGTGGCAATACCATTGGCCACCCATGGCCAGGGGGCGGTCAGCAGATAACCAACTATTGCATGTTCACTGTGCCACAGCAGATAAAACACGTGCAGAAGACAACGTCAGGTGGCGTCACCTAGCTACACCCCGGACTCGGCCGTACCAGTGCTACCATCACGGCATTCCATCAACTGGCCCGAGTACACCGCGTCCCGCACGGTGTACAGGTCCAGAGGCACCACGCCCCACCAGGGCCCCCACAGCGACCGCACGAACCCGCCCACCACGCCCAGCACGCTGCGGCGTCCGCGCAGCACGCTCAGAACGGCACACACTCCCCCCCACAGCACGGCGACCAGCGGTACCATCATCGCCAGCTGCACTTTGACCGCCAGGCGCAGGACGTGCGGCACGCCGTACAGGAGCTCGTCCACCGGCAGGTACAGCGTGCTGTCGTACATGCCGTACGTCGTACAGTCGCTGCCCGCGCCGCACGGCGCGACGACGGACGGGCGCGAATCACCGTGCCGCTGCAGCAGCACCTCGATCCGGGGGAGAGTGTCGGGCTGTGGATTAGCTGTGCGCTCGATGTCGATACCCAGGACCAAACGCGCGGGCCCGGTGGGGTACACCCATCTGGCCATGTCCGCCTCGAGGTCCCGGCGTGATCGGATGTGGGCCACCTGCATGCCACCGGCCGGCAGACTAACATGGGGGTGCATGGTGCTTGTGCTCCGGTGTAGCAGGGTGCGTTGAGGGGAGGTACAATGGACGTATTAGAGGGTCAGAGCACAGTGATACAGGACTGGATAATTATGGCATATGCTGCTGTGCGCCAGTGTGGACGGGTGAATGCTAAGGGCGCGGGGTTGCCCGTGGCACCAACGGCTCGTGGGCAAGAACAACGAGGCATGCTGCATAGCTTCGGTAGATATCTAGCTTATCGCTGTGCAAATACGGAAACTGGGCACGGGATGACGTTGATTCCCGGTGCGCGTGATGGTGTGTAACTTAAGATGCCCAGGTAAAGTGCCTGTCGTGTAGCAGGATGCGGTGGGGCCTACCTGCTGGGGTGTGGCAAGTGTGCCACGTGCCCAGTAGGAGCGACAGCCACATGCATCGTACAACAGTGGTGATGCAGGAGTACCACAATGTTCAGGGCCCTTACCTCCAGTACCAGTGTCATCAGGATGCTTTTGGGAAGGCGTCTCCGGTACACAAGTATACACTAAGTTGCGTGGGGACGTAGTACAGAGGCTTGGGCCGGGAGCGCCTGCCTACTTCCGGATGCGCAGTAATATAATTCACGGGTCTCAGCAGACCTAATAACGCCAATACGATTGGCACAGGCTGGAGTCCACCGTACTTTGGGTCTGGCGCCTGTCATCACCCGGGTGTCATTTGGGTCTGAGTGCCGCTTGCCTGTACGTACTGCGGTACCACCAACAGGCAACAGCACATGCTATCACGCTTCCCTTGACTGAGCTGCCAATTGGTTGCAGTCTCTTTTCGTACGCACGCAGTGCACGCGGCGTCTGCAGGTGCCACTCGCTCATGTATGCCGACTGCCGCAACAACTTGACTCTGCTTGACCAGGCTTGGCGCACACACTGACAAAGTCGCACAAAGAGCGCAGCAGCGCACAGCGGCACGCAGGTACTCCACGAGGTGTATGCTAGCAGTTGCATACACGCGTGCACGCAGCACCTGGGCCCCAGTTCGGTTTCGCCCCTACCTGCCGCTGCCCACAGCCGCACGCGCCCTAGTGACCGTGTTTACGTTGAAATTGCCGGTTTATAGTCATGAAACATGACGGACAACGCAGCAGCGGTGCGGTGACAAAGCACGTTGCTGCCTGCTGCTCCCCTGCCTGGATCCATCTGTCACGATCCACCGTGTGGCCGTAACCAAACCCACGACCCACGACCTGATGCTCCAGCATGCACTTTACATCTATCTGTGACGCTTCACCCGTATGCTGCAGAAACCCAAATCCTTACTCGAGCGTCGAGCCCTCAGCGCCATGCAGAAATGCCAGACCCTTCATCTTCGTATCCGACCCGACAACTGGCACCAGCCCGCCTGATTGGCGTAGCCGCTCCTGCGCCCGCTGCATGTCTCACGTGCCACAGCTGGCCCCGCGAGGCCCACAGCCCACGCCTTCGTTACACCCTTCCGCCCTCCCCCCCTACGCGGACAATCCCACGCCCTCACGCCTCCACACGGCCTTACACCGGCCTCGCCCTCAGCTGCGGCTTAGCGCTCTCTGACTGCAGTTGCAATTGCAGTTACAGACCCCCATGGGGGCACGTCCGGGGAGCCAGGGGGCCATAAGGACGAGCAATGCAATATAATAACTAGTGTGCGGACTGCATGGACGTGGTTGGCCGGCCTTGCATTGCACCAGCTGGTAGGTGCGTACCGAGTCACCGACCACGCCTTCGACGCCACCGCCCACACCTTCCCGCCCTCACGCCCGCCTTGCCCTCAGCTCCAGCACGATGCTCCCCCACACCCCCACCGCCTGTGTGCGCACAGCCGTCGGCGCACCACACCAGCAGATGCAAACCGACCATGCAGAAAAGTCCACCGCCCACGGCCTCATGCCCTTGGCTCCAGCACCATGCTCCGATACCTCGCACACCGAATGTGGTCCTCCTGCTGACACTGCAGATGCATGAGCTGGTGGTGAAGTGCCTGGTACCTACCAGCTGTGCACGAAAAATCCACAGCCCGCAACCCCACAGCCAACGGCCCCAGCCACAGCCCCACGCCCTCACGCCCTCACGCCCGCCTCGCCCTCAGCTCCAGCACGATGCTACCCCACACCCCCACCGCTGTGTAAGACAGCCGCCGTCGGCGCACCACACCAGCAGATGCACACCGACCATGCAGAAAAGTCCACCGCCCACGGCCTCATGCCCTTGGCTCCAGCACCATGCTCCGATACCTCGCACACCGAATGTGGTCCTCCTGCTGACACTGCAGATGCATGAGCTGGTGGTGAAGTGCCTGGTACCTACCAGCTGTGCACGAAAAATCCACAGCCCGCAACCCCACAGCCAACGGCCCCAGCCACAGCCCCACGCCCTCACGCCCTCACGCCCGCCTCGCCCTCAGCTCCAGCACGATGCTACCCCACCTCATATAGTGCTGTATTCCTCCGCGCCCGTTCTCTGTATCAATGGCACACTGCAGCAGCCGTAGCTGGTAGCGCGGCGGCGGGACCCTGGCGGCAAGTGCCCTGCCACGTGCCGCCCTGCTGCCATGTGCCGACGCGCGCACGTACGACCCCAGGCGGTCTCTGTTGTTGTGGCGTTCGTGCCAGAAATGCCGCAAGCGCTCCCCGTCGTAGTAGTGCGCTTCTGCAAACGGATTGTTGTGCTTGAGCGCCAGAGGCCATCCGTCTACGCTGTCCCCTCCGCCAAGGTCCCAGTCTTTGTCGTCCTCCTCCGCCCCCCACTCCTCTCCTTCTCCCTGCCGCCCTCCCGCCTGCTGTCGTACCTCCTCCTGCTGCTGCTGCTGCTGCTGCTGCTGCTGCTCGCTTTCTAGCGATCCGCCGGTGTTGAGGGCGCTCTCCGAGCCGCCGGCAGCTGCTGACCCCGCCTGCTGCTGCTGCTGCCCCGCTGCTCCCCTTGCTGGCGCCACGAACACGTGTGTATTAAGGTCCCGCACCACCTGGCTGGTGGGGCCCAGCCTCGCGTGGTGCTGCTGCCAGTCGTACACACCGTTGAGATGCATGAACAGCCGGCCGGGCTCCCCCTCACGCACAGGCACGGCGGTGTCCCCACCGCCGTCCGCGTCGCGGGTACGGCGTCCCCCGGTGCGTGGGCTATCCCCTGCCACCCGGACCACCACCAGCTCATTCCATGTCCTACAGTTACGGTAGGTGCCGTAGTCCTCGGAACGGTTGCCAAACTGCCGCTGGGGAGCGCATATGTCGCAACGACGACAGGCAGGTTAGTACCCAAGGTGCCAATGCGCATGAGCAGGAGGTAAGAAGCAGCGCAAACGAACGCCGGCGCCGAGACGCAATCCAGTTGGCAGTCCATTCGTCGCAAGCTTGCACACGCGCAGGGAGTTGCTGTGCGGCCTGTGCGTGTAACCTCGTGGTTGAGTGTGTACCATATGCAGACCACACGGCCCACTGACTACCGTACCATGCGAGCGCACGCCCAAGCCAGCCATGCGTGTAGTGTCCTGAGGTGTGTTACCCCTCCGTTCCCACCACGCACACCCCAAACCCCGCACCTCGTCGTGCCCCTCCGCCTCCACCTCCACGCCCACCGCCACGTACCCCTGCCGTACAGATTCCGGCAGCGCCGTCAGGTCCAGCCCCACGAACAGCTCCTTGCCCTGCCGTGTCAACGCATACCCCGCTTCCCGGCACTCCACATAGCACGCGGCCTCCAGCCCCGATGCCGTGAGCAGGTACCTGAAGGGTATGCGCGGGGGTGTGGTAGCTTACAAACGAGCTACAGATCGACGGCATTGGCTGACAACCAGCAGCCAAGAGCATGGCAAACCCATCACCAGAACCCCTTTGCCACCCTTGCTCATAATGTTGTTGCCCAACCTTCTCCTAAAAAGAACCCAGCGGCACATGGTGACGCCCTTGCCCCTGCTGGTCAGCTGCCCCACAACTGTAAGCCTTTGACCTGGATTACAGCGCCCTGCACGCATCGATGAACAACCACGGTGCACGCAGCAGGAGTACCGGTAGTCCCTGATCAGCACTGTAGTCGTCACGTTCGGAAAAGCAGGACCGCTGTGCACCGTACGGGCAGCAGTAGTTGGGCACTCGCCTCAGGTGTTGTGTGCTGGTGACCTGGTACGGCAGCAGGTCGGTGTACGGCAGCAGCGCCGCCACCGCCTCCACCCAGTGTACGGGCACGTCCTGGCGGGCGGTTGACCAGGGGCCGGGGGGAGGGGAGGCCAGCAGGGTGAAGGAGGAGCAGGAGGCGCCGCCACCGGACCCGGCGGCCATGCCCGCCACCCCTTCTGATGCAGTGATGAACATGTTGTCATCGTCACCTTCGTCTCCTGCGCTGCTGTCATCGTAGAGCGGCGGGTCGTCCAGGAGGAGTGGCAGGTGGGTCCGGATGGTCTCCTGCATACGGGAGTGCAGGTGGGATTGTCGGGATGGTGAAATAACATTATTAATGGCACGCTGGGGCGGGCGGCATCCCTACCTTTGCGCGGGCACGCAGAGCGGAGGTCCGTGTTCGGGGGCATCATGGTGTGTGGCTAATGGCATGCTGGGGTGGGAATAACTTCCGACTGTGTACTAGGACACAAAGGGCAAAACCTTTGGACGTGGGCGATACCATACGGCTCGTGCCTACTGCCTAGGCACCCCAGCACAGCACCAGCGGACCGTTGGGCCCTGCAGGCCCTACGCACGGAACCCAAATGAACTTCCGACCTTGCTCAATGTCGACAGCTTGGGCAGCATGGCCGACACCTCAATGGCGCTGGTCTGCGACGTCCCCGGATGGTCCCCTGCACTGCCTCCCTGCTGCCCCCGCTCCTGCTCCCCCTGCTGCCCCCGCAGCTGCCGCCAGTGCTTATTCCACGGCTGAGCCCACCGCTGCCCCCACTCCTCTTCCCACCACCACCGCCCGCGCCCCCGCCCCCGTCCCTGCTTCCGCCGCTCCTTGTCCCGGGCCTCCTGCCCTCCGCCGCTCCGTCTCTATGCGCGCCAGCTGGCCCAGCACCGCCCCTCCCGCCATGGACACACGCAGCACCTGCAGCCGTGTGCAAGAAGAGTATGATCAGCACCGGTATCTGATGAGCGCCAGATTCTGAAGGAAAACTACCAAGAAGTAGCGTTCAGTACAATTTGGGTTGGCAGCACGTGCAGCTGGGTGTACAGCTCCAGGAAGGTCTCGCACCCCAAAGACATACAAGATGTAAAGTTTCTGAAGAATATTCACCACTTTGCAGCACCTACCTGCAGCTGGGTGAACAGCTCCAGGAAGGCCTCGCAGCCCAGGAAGTCAGCGGCACGTGCCGCCAGGTGTATCTGCTCTGCGTGGGCCACCACAAACTCCGGAAGCCATTTCTGCCGCCTGCGCTTGCTGCTGACGGCCGAGGGCTGTGGCGCCCCTTCTTCTGCCTCCGCCTCTTCCCTTGCCCAGGCATCGAGGACCGTGATCCCATCTGCGCTGACTGAACGCGGCAGGGCGTCAAGGCTCAGGGTGAGGCCCTGTCCGCCGGTTTTGCTCCTCGCCGCTGGACCAACGTCGCCATGCGCACTGTTGCTGGATGCTTGCATCTCGATTAGCAAGCGTCCCAGTTCGCATCGCTGCAATAAGTGGTTGGAGGGAGTCACGGAGCGATCGCCCTTGCTGGCGCAAAGCATGCTCGCCAGAGCGCTGTCGGTGCCCTCGGACGAGGAACTGCACCGCTGGGCCTGAATAACTTCAAGCATTGTCATGCTATACATATAAGTAGGCTGTTTGAGCTAGATCACAGCGGTTGGGCTTGGAGACGAAAGCATCAAAAAGGGCGCGCCGAGTTGCGTTTGCCTAACCTTCATAGGTATTCTTGCGCCTACGAGACTACGGTACGGTAGGGAGTCTGGCATCGCAAAACATGTGCTTCGACTTGCGTGGGTGAAGGTCGCGGCATGTATTGACCTGTACGGCGGTCAGCCCAAATCCCTCCACTCGAGTGCTGTGGAATGGTTGGCCCTTGCGTGCCGTCCCATGGGTCGGCCAGCAGCAGATGCACATGCATGGACGCAGGACGCGGGCCCCACCTGCAGTGCCTTTGCTAAGGCAAGAAGTGAAAACTGAGCAGCAGCTCTGGAGTGGAAGTAGGGCTTCGTCCTTGCCAAGCCCTGCCGCACGCTCGACTCGTCCTACCAGCGTTCCAGGACTTCAGGCGGTGAGCAGCAAGTAGCCGCATATCGTATGCCCACCGTTTTACAACAAAGTGATCACCAGCCGACGATAATACCACCCTGATACATGGTCGCATTGGCCTCCGCACTCTGCACGTGCCAGCCACGCCCCCACTGTGGCAGCCCTGCTGACCCCTTGGCCGCTCCCACCACGCGCCTCCTCCCCGCTCGGTGCCTACACGGGTAGTTGCAGTAGGGTGCGAACTCTCGCTCGATGCGTAGTTGCGTTGGGGTGCAAGCAGCACCGCTCTCATAGCAACAGACCACGCGCCCCTTGCCCGCCCCCTCCCTCCCCAAGCAACTGCCCACTTCCTGTATCATGCCTCCCACGCAACACTGCCGAAACGTCGAGGAAAGTAAGCGAAACCTTAGAACAGGTCGTGCCAGCAGTGCGAAAAGGCTGAGCCCTTGCATGGGAACACATGTAGTTAACCAAGTGACGCTAGCTAAACCCTAGGCCAGTGGCCATACCAGAGGCCACCCAAGGCCAGGGGGCGGTCAGCAGATAACCAGCTATTGCATGTTCACTGTGCCACAGTAGATAAAACACGTGCAGAAGACAACGCCAGGTGGCGTCACCTAGCTACACCCCGGACTCGGCCGTACCAGCTGGCCCAAGTACACCGCGTCCCGCACCGTGTACAGATCCAACGGCACCACGCCCCACCAGGGCCCCCACAGCGACCGCACGAACCCGCCCACCACGCCCAGCACGCTGCGGCGTCCGCGCAGCACGCTCAGAACGGCACACCCTCCCCCCCACAGCACAGCGACCAGCGGTACCATCATCGCCAGCTGCACTTTGACCGCCAGGCGCAGGACGTACGGCACGCCGTACAGGAGCTCGTCCACCGGCAGGTACAGCGTGCTGTCGTACATGCTGTACGTCGTACAGTCGCTGCCTGCGCCGCACGGCGCGACGACGGACGGGCGCGGCTCGCCGCGCCGCTGCAGCAGCACCTCGATGCGGGGGAGAGTGTCGGGCTGTGGATTAGCTGTGCGCTCGATGTCGATACCCAGGACCAAACGCGCGGGCCCGGTGGGGTACACCCATCTGGCCATGTCCGCCTCGAGGTCCCGGCGTGATCGGATGTGGGCCACCTGCATGCCACCGGCCGGCAGACTAACATGGGGGTGCATGGTGCTTGTGCTCCGGTGTAGCAGGGTGCGTTGAGGGGAGGTACAATGGACGTATTAGGGAGGCACAGTGATACAGGACTGGATAATTATGGCATATGCTGCTGTGCGCCAGTGTGGACGGGTGAATGCTAAGGGCGCGGGGTTGCCCGTGGCACCAACGGCTCGTGGGCAAGTACAACGAGGCATGCTGCATAGCTACGGTAGACATCTAGCTTATTGCTGTGCAAATACGGAAACTGGGCACGGGATGACGTTGATTCCCGGTGCGCGTGATGGTGTGTAACTTAAGATGCCCAGGTAAAATGCCTGTCGTGTAGCAGGATGCGGTGGGGCCTGCTGGGGTGTGGCAAGTGTGCCACGTGCCCAGTAGGAGCGACAGCCACATGCATCGTACAACAGTGGTGATGCAGGAATATCACAATGTTCAGGGCCCTTACCTCTAGTACCAGTGTCAGGATGCTTTTGGGAAGGCGTCTCCGGTACACGAGCAGGGAACGGTCGGGCTCAAAGAAACCGCTTGGCAGCTGCACCCTTGGGCCGCCTCCAAAACTCAGCTGGCCTCCGAATCCCAGCAGGAGGGCAAGAGCTGCAAATCATAGAACGTGTTTCGTAACGTGTCAACGTGTTCATCGGGTCGCCACAGTGTGCCTATGGACGATGAGGTACGCGCCAGCCTGCCACACCGAGTTGGGTTGGCAGAGCTAGGCAACTTGGCCACACCCCACATGCCCGTGCAGTCTAGTCAAGGGTCTAGTCCTCTTCACTGAATATTGCGTTTGTGCCTCCCCTCCACCGCATCCTGCTACACACCTCGAGAGCTCACAGGCCACAGCCAAAACATCACGGTCGACGCGACCTGGTGCATCACCACTTCGTGGATAGCCGTACGGTCCCATCTGAAGTACAAGCTGCCTATATCGTC